>CM076579.1:1599671483-1599737854 GCA_034641835.2 Pinus albicaulis | reverse complement strand
TGGTCTTGCTCCTTTATTCCGTCATGGGTTAAACACTCCCTGTATTGCTGAAGTCTTTAATACCCGACACCAGAGCTATGACCATGCCCGCATAGGAACAATCAAGGGTAATTTATCCACAGGCTGTCAATATGGCACTGTCTATCCTGATTACTCTATAAGCCTGACAGATATTCATTTGAACGATTGTTGGAAATTAATGACTGGGGTTCAAGGTCTCCAATTGGCAGAAGACAGTGAATATCTCTCTGTATTAGTTCAAACTTCTTTCCAGTTAACTAATACAGCTCATCCTAAGTTAAAACAACCTGTCTTGAAATACTGTGTGATTGTTGGTCTTTCCAATGCCCAAGTAGAAGGTGTTCTTTATGATCCAACTGAACTCCCTAGCAATTGGTATTTCCAATATAAATCTATTGCTGATGACAAGAAGCCAAAGTCAAAACTAAAACATATTGCTATTTCTGATGGTAGAGTCAAGCTTATCCCTCCTGAGCCAGAGATTCAAAGACCTCTTGTCAAGCCACGAAGATATGTTGTTCCTGTTTCCAGTTCTGAAGCTTCTTCCTCTAGAAGAACTGCTATGTCTCCTATTGAAGAAGTATTTCCTTCTGAACCTATTTTGGGCTCTAATGAATTGTACATACCCGAGTCTAAACCGTTTCTTGTTGTAAATAAAATGCACCGTATTTCTCATGTTCCTTTTGCTCCTGTTGAAGAATGGAAATATGCCAATCGTCGTTTTGTGAAAGGTGGAAAATGGCCACCTAAGACAAAATTTTGCACCACCTCTTCAATATCTAAACAGCCAACCACTAGAGCTGACTGTGCCCCTTTGATAGAGCATAATGCCACCAATGCCAATGACTTAGATCAGATCTATCAAATAGGTAACTATCTTACTACCTGGTGTGCACATGCCGAAGATGTTCTTGATGATCTTGGTTCTCAGACTGAGCAAATCCTTCAAAATCTTAAGCTTCTCCAAGATGAACAACAAGAAGAAAGACAGAAAAGAGAAGAAAAAGAGAAGAAGAAGAAAGACAGGAAACGCAGAGAAACTAAAGCTCCTTCATTCTCTATTTCAATGGATACTCCCAATTATTGGGATATAGATGAAAAACAGGAAGAGAGTGGAATTGAATCTAGTGCTCAAGCCTCTGAAAGAAAATTAGAGCCAGTAAAGTCTCTAAATTTCAAGAAACCTAAGAGTGAAATAGCTACTCAGGAAAATGCTTCCTCTAAGTTTCCATCCTTTATTTTACCTTCTCTTCAAAAAGCTCATGTCTTTAGAGAAGCTCCAAAATACCCACGAGTAGAAGAAGATTTGTTTGCTACCAATTCCAGTGGATATGTTTTAGATTTAGATAAATCAAAAAATCCAACAGAGTCAATAAGAGTATGGATTGGTGTTTTATATCAGATGCAAGTTGTCTCTAAATTAGATAATATATCTATTTTTGCTTTAGCTGAAAAGAGAATGGCTGGAATTGTATATGACTGGTGGATGGGGCCATCTGATGAAGAACGAATGAATGTTGTTGCCTCAGGATTATCCACTTTAGAACTGCTACTCAAAACCCAATTTGTTCCAGAACCAGCAGACAAGAAAAAACAGATCATCACAGACCTGGCACGTATGGAACTTAAAGATATTAAGTTTCTTGATCAGTTTGGTAATGACTACATGGAAAAATTTTATAAATCCAATCTGACTAATGATTCTGTTCAGAAAATTTCATTTTTATCTAAGCTGCCTGGCAATCTAGGTGATCTGATCATGAAAGATCTAGAAGTTCAAGGAAAGAAAATTGACCAAACTTATTGGATAGATCTTTTATTTAGATGCCTCGAAAAGGTTAAATATCTTTGCTGGCAAAAGAAAGCTCAACAGTTTTCTCCTGGTCTTAATGTTTGTCATTCTGTCTTGCCATGGACTCCATTCCAGAAACGAAAATCTAAAAGGTATGGCAAATTTAAGCCCAAAAGAGTAGAAAATCCCATAAGGCCTTTCCGAAAATTCAAATATCTAAAAAAACGCAGACAACCAATAAAGGACAATGCATGTTTTATATGCAAACAAGAAGGTCACTTTGCTCGCAAATGTCCTAAAATTTCTTCTAATAAGCTAAAGGCCTCTATTGAGATAGATGATTTTGTTGATAATTGGTCACTTGTTGATTCTCAGGATGAAGTATCAGATGTATATATTCTCACTAATGCCTCTCTTTCTGATCCTGAATCTGTTCCCGATACTTGTCAAAAAATGAATAGATGCTACACTGACGCTGAATGCTTTGACGAAAATGAACTGCATTACAGTAATGAGTTCAGTGCTGATGATTATACTGATGAAACCTCTGAATATCTTTCAGATGATACTGTCTATATTGCTCCTTCAATCTTTATTCCTGCTGATATTGATTTAAAGAATTCACCTCCCGTTTTAAATTCCCTGTCTCCACTTCCCACTTTGAATTCTTTCTGCCCATATCCCAAGACAGTTTCTCAGTCTTCGTCTTTACCAGCCCCAACATCTGTTAATACTGATGAAAGTTCATTTCTAAAAAATATTGTTAAAACTAGCAATATTCTGTATATTCTTGTTGAAGTTCAAGTTAAAGGTGAGTGGATTACTGTCGATGCTTTCATTGACACCGGCGGTTCTAATAATTTAGCTCGCCCTTCTTTGTTTAATGGTTTATGGAAACCTTTGCAAAATATTCTTATTTCTGAGACCATTGGTGGATCCGTGAATCTCACCCATTATGTGGATAATATTTCTTTAAAAATTGGGGGGAGTATTGTCAAGTTTTCTGCTGTTCAACATTATGACAATTCTGCTAGTTTATTTTTGGGAATGCCTTTTATCAATTCTGTATTACCAGTTACAATCAGTGAAGATAAAGTCATATTTAATATCAAGAAAAAGGAAATTTCAGTCCCAAGATTAACTCTGGCTAATTCAGAAGCACGAAGAGAGAATAGCCAAAAGAAAGCAAGTACAAGAAGACCTTTGAATGACTCTAACAATCGGCAAGAAGTATTACAGATCTATGAAGAAAAGAGTCAGATTAAAACCAAGCAGAAAGCTAACAGAAATCCTGATTAGTCTCCAGCACAAGTTGCTATTTTTGAAGATCTGTTAAAAAATTGTTCAGAAAATCCTCAGGCTTTTTGGAGTATAGAAAGTCCCCAGCAAGAGATCATCACTCTTCATGACAATGGGGTCAAAGGAAAACTTATACCCTGTACTCCAAGTGATGAAAAGGAAATTAGAAAACAAATTGAAGAACTTCTGAATCTTCAATTAATTGAACCAAGCAATTCTCATTATTCGTGTTCTGCTTTCCTGTTAAGAGATCACTCTGAAATAGTAAGAGGTAAAGCCAGAATGGTCATCAATTATAAGCCTTTGAATGCCATCACCAAGAGCTTTAATTATCCTTTACCTCGCCAGGAAACGATTATGCAGAAGATTCAGCATAGCAAGATCTTCAGCAAATTTGACATGAAATCTGGGTACTACCAGATACAAATTAAAGAAGAAGATCGTCATAAAACTACTTTCACTTGTCCTGCAGGATTCTTTCAGTGGAAAGTTGTTCCTTTTGGTTTGAAGAATGTGTCCGCCTTCTTTCAAAGGCGCATGGATTTTATTTTTGGTAAATATGATTTCATTGTTGTATATATAGATGATATTTTGATCCATAGTCCAGATCTTGAGACTCATATGAAGCATCTGCAGATTTTTCTTGATGAAGCTAGAAAGCATGGCATAGTACTTTCCGAAAAGAAAATGCTTATGTTTCAAGATAGTATTGATTTTCTTGGTATTCATATTATCAATGGCAAAATTCAGATGCAGCCTCATGTCCTGACCAAGCTCTCTGAGTTTCCTAATGAGCTTACAAATACCAAGATGATTCAAATATTTTTAGGTGTGCTTAATTATGTACATAGATATATTCCCAGATTGTCCGAAAAGACTGCTCCAATTAGACAACACTTGAATTCTGGATGGTCACCTGAAGCGACTGAAGCAGTCAAGTTATTAAAAGATGAATGCCAGCATCTCCCAGAGTTAAAACCCCCAGGTAATGGTTTTTTAATCCTCCAAACAGATGCCTCTGATTCTTTTTTGGGCCGCAGTTCTTTTTGAAAGACAAGAGGATGGAGATGAAATTTTATGTGCTTATGCATCCGGCAAATTTCAGCCTCACCAGAAAAATTATTCCATTGCTGAAAAAGAGACTCTAGCCATTTTTAATGGTATTCAAAAGTTTGAGTTATATCTTGCCCCTGCCAAGTTTTTGATAAGAACGGACTCCATGAATTTTAAATATTTATTATCAGCCAAAATATCAAAACAGCTAGCAAGAGGAAGATTATTGGCATGGCAGATTTGGTTTCAAATGTATGAATTTGAAGTGGAATGGGTCCTTGGTATTTCTAATTATTTAGTAGATTCCTTGACTAGAGACATGAATAAAGCTCATAGTCATCTTTTCTCTAGTCGAAGAACTGACCTATTTGTTCTTCCAGGTAAACAGCCTCAATATGATAATTTTGAAACCTTTGTCAAAAGATTCCAGATTCTTGATCTAGTTCTTGGTGATATGGTTATGGAAATCAAGAAACTAGTTGGGCTAAGAATAAGAAGAAACCACTGGATACAAAGATGCCAAGCTTGGCAATCTAAGAATGTTGGTGTTTTGTTAGGATTAGATGAAGAATTGGTGAAATTCTATCCCTTGCCTAACATGAAGGTAAAGCTTTAATTCAAAACTCTTGATGATTACTGGTCTCGAGTATACATTGATAATTATGGCCAATTTATTACGCTCTTTCTCTTCCATCGATCGTAAGATAATTAATGAAGTTGCCTCTCGATCTCTTGAATCTGAAGATCCGAATGAATCTCATGAGTCTGTCGAAAATCCTGAAACATGGAATCCACCGTCCCTCCATGCTACTGATGTATATAAACTTCCTTTGTCTTATGTTTTCAAGAAAAAGTCTTTTTTGAAAGAGGTAGAGGTTACTATTAAGATTGGGCCCAGTGTTCAAATAGTAGCCTTGAATCGAAGCCCGATTATGAAATTAAGAAATTTAGACAAGATAAGCAAAGAAGAAAACACAATCACTCATTTATGGTTCGTATCGTGTCTTTCTCTCTCATTCCATGCGGTTAAACACCGTATTGTCGAAGTTCAGATACCCGACACTCGGAGCTATGACCATGCCCGCATAGGAACAATCAGCGGGTAATTTATCCACAGTCGTCAATATGGCACTATCTATCCCGTAATTAATTTCATAAGCCCCATTAATTATTTGAAATACGTTGTTGGAAATTAACGACCGGAGTTCAAGGTCTCAAATGCGAAGACACTGATGACCTTCGTATTAGGTTCAAACTTTTTTCCAAGCTAACTAATACACTATCCTGTTAAAAACAACTCCGTCTTGAAGACTGTAGGACTATTGGTCTTTCCAATGCTATGCCCAAGTAGAAGGTAGTGCAGTTATTGGTTTCTTTATGATCCAACTGAACTCCCTAACAATTGGTATTTCCAATATAAATCTATTGCTGATGACAAGAAGCCAGAGTCAAAACTAAAACGTATTGCTATTTCTGATGGTAGAGCCAAGCTTATCCCTCCTAAGCCAGAGATTCAAAGACCTCTTGTCAAGTCATGAAGATATGTTGTTCCTGTTTCCAGTTCTGAAGCTTCTTCCTCTAGAAGAACTGCTATGTCTCCTATTGAAGAAGTATTTCCTTCTGAACCTGTTTTGGGCTCTAATGAATTGTACATACCCGAGTCTAAACCGTTTCCTTCTGTAAATAAAATGCATCGTATTTCTCATGTTCCTTTTGCTCCTGTTGAAGAATGGAAATATGCCAATCGTCGTTTTGTGAAAGGTGGAAAATGGCCTCCTAAGACAAAATTTTGCACCACCTCTTCAATATCTAAACAACCAACCACTAGAGCTTACTGTGCCCCTTTGATAGAGCATAATGCCAGCAATGCCAATGTCTTAGATTAGATCTATCAAATAGGTAACTATCTTACTACCTGGTGTGCACATGCCGAAGATGTTCTTGATGATCTTGGTTCTCAGACTGAGCAAATCCTTCAAAATCTTAAGCTTCTCCAAGATGAACAACAGGAAGAAAGACAGAAAAGAGAAGCAAAAGAGAAGAAGAAGAAAGACAGGAAACGCAGAGAAACTAAAGCTACTTCATTCTCTATTTCAATGGATACTCCCAATTATTGGGATATAGATGAAAAACAGGAAGAGAGTGGAATTGCATCTAGTGCTCAAGCCTTTGAAAGAAAAATTTCTGAAAGAAAATTAGAGCCACTAAAGTCTCTAAATTTCCAGAAACCTAAGAGTGAAATAGCTACTCTGGAAAATGTTGCCTCTAAGTTTCCATCCTTTATTTTACCTTCTCTTCAAAAAGCTCATGTCTTTAGAGAAGCTCCAAAATACCCATGGGTAGAAGAAGATTTGTTTTCTACCAATTCTAGTGGATATGCTTTAGATTTAGATAAATCAAAAAATCCAGCAGAGTCAATAAGAGTATGGATTGGTGCTTTAGATCAGATGCAAGTTGTCTCTAAATTAGATAATATATCTATTTTTGCTTTAGCTGAAAAGAGTTGGTCTGAATTGTATATGACTGGTGGATGGGGCCATCTGATGAAGAACGAATGAATGTTGTTGCCTCATGATTAGCCACTTTAGAACTGCTACTCAAAACCAAATTTGTTCCAGAACCGGCAGACAAGAAAAAACAGATCATCACAGACCTGGCACGTATGGAACTTAAAGATATTAAGTTTCTTGATCAGTTTGGTAATGACTACATGGAAAAAAATTATAAAGCCAATCTGACTAATGATTCTGTTCAGAAAATTTCATTTTTATCTAAGCTGCTTGGCAATCTAGGTGATCTGATCATGAAAGATCTAGAAGTTCAAGGAAAGAAAATTGACCAAACTTATTGGATAGATATTTTATTTAGATGCCACGAAAAGGTTAGATATCTTTGCTGGCAAAATAAAGCTCAACAGTTTTCTCCTGGTCTTAATGTTTGTCGTTCTGTCTTGCCATGGACTCCATTCCAGAAACGAAAATCTAAAAGGTATGGCAAATTTAAGCCCAAAAGAGTAGCAAATCCCAGAAGGCCTTTCCGAAAATTCAAATATCTAAAAAAGCGCAGACAACCAAGAAAGGACAATGCATGTTTTATATGCAAACAAGAAGGTCACTTTGCTCGCAAATATCCTAAAAGTTCTTCTAATAAGCTAAAGGCCTGTATTGAGATAGATGATTTTGTTGATAATTGGTCACTTGTTGATTCTCAGGATGAAGTATCAGATGTATATATTCTCACTGATGCCTCTCTTTCTGATCCTGAATCTGTTCCCGATACTTGTCAAAAAATGAATAGATGCTACACTGATGTTGAATGCTTTGATGAAAACGAACTGCATTACAGTGATGAGTTCAGTGCTGATGATTATACTGATGAAACCTCTGAATATCTTTTAGATTATACTGTCTCTATTGCTCCTTCAATCTCTATTCCTGCTGATATTGATTTAAAGAATTCACCTCCCGTTTTAAATTCCCTGTCTCCACTTCCCACTTTGAATTCTTTCTGCCCATATCCCAAGACAGTTTCTCAGTCTTCGTCTTTACCAGCCCCAGCATCTGTTAATATTCATGAAAGTTCATTTCTAAAAAAGATTGTTAAAACTAACAATCTTCTGTATATTCCTGTTGAAGTTCAAGTTAAAGGTGAGTGGATTACTGTCGATGCTTTCATTGACACTGACGGTTCTAATAATTTAGCTCGCCCTTCTTTGTTTTACGGTTTATGGAAACCTTTGCAAAATATTCTTATTTCTGAGACCATTGGTGGATCCGTGAATCTCACCCATTATGTGGATAATATTTCTTTAAAAATTGGGGGGAGTATTGTCAAGTTTTCTGCTGTTCAACATTATGACAATTCTGCTAGTTTATTTTTGGGAATGCCTTTTATCAATTATGTATTACCAATTACAATCAGTGAAGATAAAGTCATTTTTAATATCAAGAAAAAGGCAATTTCAGTCCCAAGATTAACTCTGGCTAATTTAGAAGCACGAAGAGAGAATAGCCAAAAGAAAGCAGGTACAAGAAGACCTTTGAATGACTCTAACAATCGGCAAAAAGTATTATAGATCTATGAAGAAAAGAGTCAGATTAAAACCAAGCAGAAAGCTAACAAAAATCCTGATTGGTCTCCAGCACAAGTTGCTATTTTTGAAGATCTGTTAAAAAATTGTTCAGAAAATCCTCAGGCTTTTTGGAGTATAGAAAGTCCCCAGCAAGAGATCATCACTCTTCATGACAATGGGGTCAAAGGAAAACTTATACCCTGTACTCCAAGTGATGAAAAGGAAATTAGAAAACAAATTGAAGAACTTCTAAATCCTCAATTAATTGAACCAAGCAATTCTCATTATTCATGTTCTACTTTCCTGGTAAGAAATCACTCTGAAATAGTAAGAGGTAAAGCCAGAATGGTGATCAATTATAAGCCTTTGAATGCCATCACCAAGAGCTTTAATTATCCTTTACCTCGACAGGAAACGATTATGCAGAATATTCAGCATAGCAAGATCTTCAGCAAATTTGACATGAAATCTGGGTACTACCAGATACAAATTAAAGAAGAAGATCGTCATAAAACTGCTTTCACTTGTCCTGCAGGATTCTTTCAGTGGAAAGTTGTTCCTTTTGGTTTGAAGAATGCGCCCGCCTTCTTTCAAAGGCGCATGGATTTTATTTTTGGTAAATATGATTTCATTGTTGTATATATAGATGATATTTTGATCCATAGTCCAGATCTTGAGACTCATATGAAGCATCTGCAGATTTTTCTTGATGAAGCTAGAAAGCATGGCATAGTACTTTCCGAAAAGAAAATGCTTCTGTTTCAAGATAGTATTGATTTTCTTGGTATTCATATTATCAATGGCAAAATTCAGATGCAGCCTCATGTCCTGACCAAGCTCTCTAAGTTTCTTGATGAGCTTACAGATACCAAGATGATTCAAAAAATTTTAGGTGTGCTTAATTATGTACATAGATATATTCCCAGATTGTCCGAAAAGACTGCTCCAATTAGACAACACTTGAATTCTGGATGGTCACCTGAAGCGACTGAAGCAGTCAAGTTATTAAAAGATGAATGCCAGCATCTCCCAGAGTTAAAACCCCCAGGTAATGGTTTTTTAATCCTCCAAACAGATGCCTCTGATTCTTTTTGGGTCGCAGTTCTTTTTGAAAGACAGGAGGATGGAGATGAAATTTTATGTGCTTATGCATCCGGCGAATTTCAGCCTCACCAGAAAAATTATTTCATTGCTGAAAAAGTGACTCTAGCCATTTTTAACGGTATTCAAAAGTTTGAGTTATATCTTTCCCTTGCTAAGTTTTTGATAAGAACGGACTCCATGAATTTTAAATATTTCTTATCAGCCAAAATATCAAAACAGCTAGCAAGAGGCAGATTATTGGCATGGTAGATTTGGTTTCAAATGTATGAATTTGAAGTGGAATGGGTCCCTAGTATTTCTAATTATTTAGCAGATTCCTTGACTAGAGACATGAATAAAGCTCATAGTCATCTTTGCTCTAGTCGAAGAACTGACCTATTTGTTCTTCCAGGTAAACAGCCTTAAGATGATAATTTTGAAACCTTTGTCAAAAGATTCCAGATTCTTGATCTAGTTCTTGGTGATATGGTTATGGAAATCAAGAAACTAGTTGGGCTAAGAATAAGAAGAAACCAGTGGATACAAAGATGCCAAGCTTGGCAATCTAAGAATGTTGGTGTTTTTTTAGGATTAGATGAAGAATTGGTGAAAGTCTATCCCTTGCCTAACATGAAGGTAAAGCTTTATTTCAAAACTCTTGATGATTACTGGTCTCGAGTATACACTGATAATTATGGCCAATTTATTACGCTCTTTCTCTTCCATCGATCGTAATATAATTAATGAAGTTGCCTCTCGATCTCTTGAATCTGAAGATCCGAATGAATCTCATGAGTCTGTCGAAAATCCTGAAACATGAAATCCACCGTCCCTCCATGCTACTGATGTATATAAACTTCCTTTGTCTTATGTTTTCAAGAAAAAGTCTTTTTTGAAAGAGGTAGAAGTTACTATTAAGATTTCTGGTCCATGTGTTCAAATAGTAGCCTTGAATCTGTTTTCCGATGATGAAATTAAGAAATTTAGACAGTATGCCAAAGAAAAGAAATACAATTATCTTCATTTTGGAGGTATTCGTATTGGTCTTGCTCCTTTATTCCGTCATGGGTTAAACACTCCCTGTATTGCTGAAGTCTTTGATACCCGACACCAGAGCTATGACCATGCCCGCATAGGAACAATCATGGGTAATTTATCCACAGGCTGTCAATATGGCACTATCTATCCTGGTTACTCTATAAGCCTGACAGATATTCATTTGAAAGATTGTTGGAAATTAATGACTGGAGTTCAAGGTCTCCAATTGGCAGAAGACAGTGAATATCTCTTTGTATTAGTTCAAACTTCTTTCCAGTTAACTAATACAGCTCATCTTAAGTTAAAACAACCTGTCTTGAAAGACTCTGTGACTGTTGGTCTTTCCAATGCCCAAGTAGAAGGTGTTCTTTATGATCCAACTGAACTCCCTAACAATTGGTATTTCCAATATAAATCTATTGCTGATGACAAGAAGCCATAGTCAAAACTAAAATGTATTGCTATTTCTGATGGTAGAGTCAAGCTTATCCCTCCTAAGCCAGAGATTCAAAGACCTCTTGTCAAGCCACGAAGATATGTTGTTCCTGTTTCCAGTTCTGAAGCTTCTTCCTCTAGAAGAACTGCTATGTCTCCTATTGAAGAAGTATTTCCTTCTGAACCTGTTTTGGGCTCTAATGAATTGTACATACCCGAGTCTAAATCATTTCTTGTTGTAAATAAAATGCACCGTATTTCTCATGTTCCTTTTGCTCCTGTTGAAGAATGGCAATATGCCAATCGTCGTTTTGTGAAAGGTGGAAAACGGCCTCCTAAGACAAAATTTTGCACCACCTCTTCAATATCTAAATAGCCAACCACTAGAGCTGACTGTGCCCCTTTGATAGAGCATAATGCCACCAATGCCAATGACTTAGATCAGATCTATCAAATAGGTAACTATCTTACTACCTGGTGTGCACATGCTGAAGATGTTCTTGATGATCTTGGTTCTCAGACTGAGCAAATCCTTCAAAATCTTAAGCTTCTCCAAGATGAACAATAGGAAGAAAGACATAAAAGAGAAGCAAAAGAGAAGAAGAAGAAAGACAGGAAACACAGAGAAACTAAAGCTCCTTCATTCTCTATTTCAATGGATACTCCCAATTATTGGGATATAAATGAAAAACAGGAAGAGAGTGGAATTGAATCTAGTGCTCAAGCCTTTGAAAGAAAAATTTCTGAAAGAAAATTAGAGCCAGTAAAGTCTCTAAATTTCCAGAAACCTAAGAGTGAAATAGCTACTCTGGAAAATGCTTCCTCTAAGTTTCCATCCTTTATTTTACCTTCTCTTCAAAAAGCTCAGGTCTTTAGAGAAGCTCCAAAATACCCACGGGTAGAAGAAGATTTGTTTGCTACCAATTCCAGTGGATATGTTTTAGATTTAGATAAATCAAAAAATCCAGCAGAGTCAATAAGAGTATGGATTGGTGCTTTATATCAGATGCAAGTTGTCTCTAAATTAGATAATATATATATTTTTGCTTTAGCTGAAAAGAGAATGGCCGAAATTGTATATGACTGGTGGATGGGGCCATCTGATGAAGAACGAATGAATGTTGTTGCCTCAGGATTAGCCACTTTAGAACTGCTACTCAAAACCCAATTTGTTCCAGAACCGGCAGACGAGAAAAACAGATCATCACAGACCTGGCACGTATGGAACTTAAAGATATTAAGTTTCTTGATCAGTTTGGTAATGACTACATGGAAAAAATTTATAAAGCCAATCTGACTAATGATTCTGTTCAGAAAATTTCATTTTTATCTAAGCTGCCTGGCAATCTAGGTGATCTGATCATGAAAGATCTAGAAGTTCAAGGAAAGAAAATTGACCAAAATTATTGGATAGATCTTTTATTTAGATGCCACGAAAAGGTTAAATATCTTTGTTGGCAAAAGAAAGCTCAAGAATTTTCTCCTGGTCTTAATGTTTGTCATTTTGTCTTGCCATGGACCCCATTCCAGAAACAAATATCTAAAAGGTATGGCAAATTTAAGCCCAAAAGAGTAGCAAATCCCAGAAGGCCTTTCCGAAAATTCAAATATCTAAAAAAACGCAGACAACCAAGAAAGGACAATGCATGTTTTATATGCAAACAAGAAGGTCACTTTTCTCGCAAATGTCCTAAAATTTCTTCTAATAAGCTAAAGGCCTGTATTGAGATAGATGATTTTGTTGATAATTGGTCACTTGTTGATTCTCGGGATGAAGTATCAGATGTATATATTCTCACTGATGCCTCTCTTTCTGATCCTGAATCTGTTCCCGATACTTATCAAAAAATGAGTAGATGCTACACTGACGCTGAATGCTTTGACGAAAACGAACTGAATTACAGTGATGAGTTCAGTGCTGATGATTATACTGATGAAACCTCTGAATATCTTTCAGATGATATTGTCTCTATTTCTCCTTCAATCTCTATTCCTGCTGATATTGATTTAAAGAATTCACCTCCCGTTTTAAATTCCTTGTCTCCACTTCCCACTTTGAATTCTTTCTACCCATATCCCAAGACAGTTTCTCAGTCTTCGTCTTTACCAGCCCCAGCATCTGTTAATACTCATGAAAGTTCATTTCTAAAAAAGATTGTTAAAACTAAAAATCTTCTGTATATTCCTGTTGAAGTTCTAGTTAAAGGTGAGTGGATTACTGTCGATTTTCATTGACACCGGCGGTTCTAATAATTTAGCTCGCCCTTCTTTGTTTAACGGTTTATGGAAACCTTTGCCAAATATTCTTATTTCTGAGACCATTGGTGGATCCGTGAATCTCAACCATTATGTGGATAATATTTCTTTAAAAATTGGGGGGAGTATTGTCAAGTTTTCTGCTGTTCAACATTATGACAATTCTGCTAGTTTATTTTTGGGAATGCCTTTTATCAATTCTGTATTACCAGTTACAATCAGTGAAGATAAATTCATATTTAATATCAAGAAAAAGGCAATTTCAATCCCAAGATTAACTCTGGCTAATTCAGAAGCACGAAGAGAGAATATCCAAAAGAAAGCAGGTACAAGAAGACCTTTGAATGAGTCTAACAATTGGCAAGAAGTATTACAGATATATGAAGAAAAGAGTCAGATTAAAACCAAGCAGAAAGCTAACAGAAATCCTGATTGGTCTCCAGCACAAGTTGCTATTTTTGAAGATCTGTTAAAAAATTGTTCAGAAAATCCTCAAGCTTTTTGGAGTATAGAAAGTCCCCAGCAAGAGATCATCACTCTTCATGACAATGGGGTCAAAGGAAAACTTATACCCTGTACTCCAAGTGATGAAAAGGAAATTAGAAAACAAATTGAAGAACTTCTGAATCTTCAATTAATTGAACCAAGCAATTCTCATTATTCATGTTCTGCTTTCCTGGTAAGAAATCACTCTGAAATAGTAAGAGGTAAAGCCAGAATGGTTATCAATTATAAGCCTTTGAATGCCATCACCAAGAGCTTTAATTATCCTTTACCTCGCCAAGAAACGATTATGCAGAAGATTCAGCATAGCAAGATCTTCAGCAAATTTGACATGAAATCTGGGTACTACCAAATACAAATTAAAGAAGAAGATCGTCATAAAACTGCTTTCACTTGTCCTGCAGGATTCTTTCAGTGGAAAGTTGTTCCTTTTGGTTTGAAGAATGCGCCCGCCTTCTTTCAAAGGCGCATGGATTTTATTTTTGGTAAATATGATTTCATTGTTGTATATATAGATGATATTTTGATCCATAGTCCAGATCTTGAGACTCATATGAAGCATCTGCAGATTTTTCTTGATGAAGCTAGAAAGCATGGCATAGTACTTTCCGAAAAGAAAATGCTTATGTTTCAAGATAGTATTGATTTTCATGGTATTCATATTATCAATGGCAAAATTCAAATGCAGCCTCATGTCCTGACCAAGCTCTCTGAGTTTCCTGATGAGCTTACAGATACCAAGATGATTCAAAGATTTTTAGGTGTGCTTAATTATGTACATAGATATATTCCCAGATTGTCCGAAAAGACTGCTCCAATTAGACAGCACTTGAATTCTGGATGGTCACCTGAAGCGACTGAAGCAGTCAAGTTATTAAAAGATGAATGCCAGCATCTCCCAGAGTTAAAACCCCCAAGTAATGGTTTTTTAATCCTCCAAACAGATGCCTCTGATTCTTTTTGGGCCGCAGTTCTTTTTGAAAGACAGGAGGATGGAGATGAAATTTTATGTGCTTATGCATCCGGCGAATTTCAGCCTCACCAGAAAAACTATTTCATTGCTGAAAAAGAGACTCTAGCCATTTTTAATGGTATTCAAAATTTTGAGTTATATCTTGCCCTTGCCAAGTTTTTTATAAGAACGGACTCCATGAATTTTAAATATTTCTTATCAGCCAAAATATCAAAACAGCTAGCAAGAGGAAGATTATTGGCATGGCAGATTTGGTTTCAAATGTATGAATTTGAAGTGGAATGGGTCCCTGGTATTTCTAATTATTTAGCAGATTCCTTGACTAGAGACATGAATAAAGCTCATAGTCATCTTTGCTCTAGTCGAAGAACTGACCTATTTGTTCTTCCAGGTAAACAACCTCAAGATGATAATTTTGAAACCTTTGTCAAAAGATTCCAGATTCTTGATCTAGTTCTTGGTGATATGGTTATGGAAATCAAGAAACTAGTTGGGCTAAGAATAAGAAGAAACCAGTGAATACAAAGATGCCAAGCTTGGCAATCTAAGAATTTTGGTGTTTTGTTAGGATTAGATGAAGAATTGGTGAAAGTCTATCCCTTGCCTAACATGAAGGTAAAGCTTTATTTCAAAACTCTTGATGATTATTGGTCTCGAGTATACACTGATGATATGATTCAAGTTTTGAAAACTTTTAATTATTATCTGATCATTGGAGGAATTGATTTTTCCTTTGCTATCTATACCACTGCTAAAGTGCTTGATTTGGAAGAAATAAACATAACTGAGAAAGGTGAAAGATTTCTAAAATCTTTAAGAATTCCATATCTATTTGAAGAAATTGATGCAGCATTTCTTCAAAGAAATGATGAGCATTTTGTAGGAACAGATTCATTTCCCCAATGTGAACTTTTTGAACCGTTTGTAGATTGGGAAATTAAAGATGGTCGCTGCAAAAAGAAGCCCCAATTACGAGAATCTCAATGTGTTGAAAGAACATTGCAGTATTTAAGAACCTTCTCAACACCATGGGATTATCAGAGTATAGAATTTAGAAATCCCGTTTTCCCAAATCCCTTTGCTCAGATTTATGGTCCAGAAAGAATTGAAGAATCTGTTTTAGCAGATAATGCTGAAGAAGTAAAGAAGATTTCACTATGGCTCAAAGAATTCTACCGGCTCAGGTTACCTGAAAAATTGTCCATGATTCGAACCTTAGAAGAATTGCAAGGAAAGAAAAAAGTAATCAAATTAATAATTAATCAAAAGTCTTTGATTACTATTAGTTTTCTGAATGGAAATTGGACTGATGATGCACTTTGCCTAATAAGTTTATTACTATCTACCAAGGTTTGTTCATCAATGATCTTTGAACTAGGTTTGCAGCAGAAGGAGGATGTTAATCATAATTGCAAGCTTTGGGTGCAATGCGCTATTGAACGTTCCGTCAGCATGTTTCAAATCTTTAAATGGGAATTATTAGATGGAGTCGAAATGCCAGTTCAATCACTGCCAGAATTCCGAAAAAGAAAGAAAGATTATTTTTTTGACATAGAGATAGATCCTATGGCATATGTGAACAGGTGGAAGAAATCAGATGATAAATATCTTTTTCCACAAAAGAATCTCTATGTTACGACAGACACTATAAATTTTGATATAGGACAATCATCACGAGCTCCACGAAAAGAAGAATCTTCTACGGTCGCCACTAAAGGAAAAGCAGCTACAGAAAAAGGTAAAGAGAAGGTATCCGATGAAAAAGCAACCATATTTGTGGATTTGTACCAAGATTCTCAAGAGCAACAGGACCACGCATGGGAATCAGAATATTTGGAATGGGTACATCAGTCTTGGCCTAATCAAAAGCTTCCTTCATCCTCATCCGAGATCAGTGAACCTGATCATGATGAAGATTTTGATAGTGACCGAGAACCGAAAGGTCCTTGGTAGTGCGTCTTCAATTATTGTACTCTAGAATATTGAGTAGACACCGTTTGGGCCAGTAATGCCTGACAAGGACCCTCAATAATTCTCATATGCCTATATAAGTGTGTGTTTGTTTTGTGTTTAGATAGAGTGAGTGTGAGTGAGTGTGCATTCACTAGAAGTTCCAACATCAAAATCATCTATTTCTGCAGATCTCCAAAAAGTCTTGGACAATCATTCCAAGGTTTTTGAAACTCCAAAAGGATTCCCACCTATTCGTGATCATGATCATGCTATTCATTTGATTCCAGGAAGTGTTCCTCCAAACATCAGGCCTTATAGATATCCTTATGTCCAAAAGAGTGAAATTAAACGTATGATTGCAGAAATGTTAGAGGCGGGTATAATTCAACCTAGTCAAAGTTCTTTCTCTGCTCCTGTAGTATTGGTACACAAGAAGGATCGATCATGGCGAATGTGTCCGGATTATAGGGAGCTCAATAAGCTCACCATTAAAGATAAATTTCCCATTCCTGTGATTGATGAATTATTGGATGAATTACATGGAACAATTTATTTTACCAAGTTGGATCTTCATTCAGGATATCATCAAATTAGAATGAAGACTGAAGATATACCAAAAACAACATTTCGAACTCATGAGGGTCATTATAAATTTTTGGTCATGCCTTTTGGCCTTACCAATGCACCTTCTACATTTCAAGGGTTGATGAATTCCATTTTCAAGCCCTTCCTTAGAAAATTTGTGCTAGTATTTTTTGATGATATACTAATCTACAGCAGGTCTTGGAAGGATCATGTTCAACATGTTGACAGGGTGCTCAAACTATTGCAGGAGAAACAATTATATGCAAAGGCATCCAAATGTTTCTTTGGAGTACAAGAGGTGGAATATCTGGGTCATATTGTATCTCACGAGGGTGTTAAGGTAGACCCTAACAAAATTAAAGTCATTAAGGAATGGAAAGTCCCCACAACCATAAAGCAGTTGCGAGGATTTCTCGGGTTAACAGGGTATTATCGCAAGTTTGTTAAGAATTATGGGAGAATAGCAGCACCTCTAACAACATTATTGAAGAAAGATGCATTTTCATTGACTCCTGAAGCAACTAAGGCCTTTGAACATCTTAAAGAGGCAATGTGCCTAGCACCGGTCTTAGCTATGCCAGACTTCACAAAAACCTTTATTGTGGAATGTGATGCCTCAGGAAATGGAATTGGTATTTTTTAATGCAAGAAGGAAGACCCATTGCTTTTGAAAGTCATCCAAACAAAGGAAAGTATTTACAGAAACCTATTTATGAGAAGGAAATGTTAGCAATACCGCATGCACTAAAGAAATGGCAAACTTACCTAATGGGAAGACACTTCAAGGTAAAAAATGATCATGATAGTCTTAAACACTTTTTGGAACAAATACTATCTTCAAAAGAGCAGCAAAAATGGGTCACAAAGATGTTGGGTTATGGCTTTGAAATAATCTACAAAAAAGGAAAGCTTAATGTTGTTGCAGATGCACTCTCAAGAAAGAATAAAGAGGTGGAAGCATTTATTTGTGCCATTTCTATTATCCAACCAGATTGGATAACCGAAGCAAGAGATGAATGGAAGAAGGACAAAGATGTATGGACACTCATTCAAAAGTTGCAGCAAGATCCTAGTACATCTGATACATTTAGTTGGAAAAATGATTCCTTATGGTACAAAGATCGCTTATATCCTTGTAAGAATTCCCAACTAAAACAAAAGATTCTTCTGGAATTGCACACTTCTCCTTTAGGAGGACACTCAGGATTTTTAAAAACTTACCACACGGTGAAGAAAGAATTTTTTTGGGATGGCCTTAAATCTGATATTCAAAAGTTTGTGGCGGAATGTTTGGTTTGCCAGCAGAATAAAGTGGAAACAATTAAGACCCCGGGACTTCTACAACCTTTATCCATTCCAAGTCAAAGTTGGGAGGAGATTTCAATGGATTTTATCACAGGTTTACCTAAGTCTGAAGGAAAGAGTGTCATCATGGTGGTAGTTGATAGACTTACCAAGTATGCACACTTTTGTGCATTATCTCATCCATTTAAAGCAAGTACAGTTGCTACTACATTTATGGATACAATTCAAAAGCTACATGGAAGCCCAAGGGTTATTGTGAGCGACAGAGATCCCATTTTTACTGGAAATTTTTGGACGGAGTTATTTTCTTGTTTGGGTACTCAATTAGCTCATAGCTCATCTTAGCATCCTCAATCTGATGGTCAAACTGAGATAGTAAATAAATGTTTGGAAGGATATCTTCGTTGTTTTGTATCTAATAAACAAACACAATGGGTCAAGTGGTTACCTCTCGCTGATGGTGGTATAACACTTCCTTCCATACTGCAGCAAAAATGACCCCATTTATGGCACTTTATGGATATCATCCACCATCCATCACATCATATTTAAGAGAAAATTCAAAGGTTCAAGGAGTGGAAGATCACATCGAGCATCAGCAAGAAGTTCTCCAACTCTTAAAGGATAACCTAAATTTGGCACAAAATCGAATGAAACAACAGGTAGATCAACATCGTAGCGAGAGAAGTTTTGATGTAGGAGATTGGGTATTTTTACGGCTACAACCATACAAACAAATGTCCCTCAAGCAAGCAAAGAAGGATAATAAATTATCGCCAAAGTACTATGGTCCTTACAAAGTGTTGCAAAAGATTGGTACTATGGCATACAAATTGGAGCTTCCTGCTTCTTCGCGAGTACATCCAGTTTTCCATGTTTCATGCTTAAAGAAGGTTATAGGTGAAAATCTTCTAGTTCAAACAATATTTCCAGAACTTGACGAGGAAGGAAAAATCATATTGGAACCTGAATTAGTCACGGAATAAAGAACTCGACAACTACGAAATCGATCAATTTCAGAGTCTCTCATCAAGTGGAAGAACTTACCCACGGAAGATTCTACATGGGAGGATGAGAATTTGATACAGAAGCACCCAGAGTTACTCAAGCGTTAAGGACAACACTTTTTTGAAGGAGAGGAGCATGTTAAGTCCTTATATTAATAGTATAGTCCCTTATTATGTTAGTGTAGCCCCCCTTATTGTTAATTTTGTACCCCTATAACCCCCATATTGTTATTATTGTGACCTTACATTATTATTGTTAGGTCGGCTAGGGTTACATTGTGGCCCCATAGACTCCTATATATAGAAAGGAGGTTTTGTCATTTGTATCATCCAAGAATTTTTCATTGATGTAATGTATTGGAGGTTGCCCCCTCGAAGTGGCTCATTTCTAAGGCGTTGATATCTCTTTTCTTCTATTTTTGGAGCTGGTTTCACAACAATAACTTTGACAAGCGATCTTTGTTTGATGTGCACAATACCTTATTAAAAATATATATTCGAGGACTATAAATTTAGATTGCAAATTTAAGTCAAATATTAATGTTTCTCATTTTAAAAAAAAACGTCATTTAGGGCCTCAAAATGGCTTCGTATGTTCAGGACCTGAAAAAATACCAAAAATAGTAAGTTGTGCTACAATTAAGGAAGATGAAAAAGTGAAAGAAACAATGGTCAAGGCTCAATTGGAATAGGGTAGTGGCCACCAATATCCCTCTGGGTCAATTATAAACACACAAGCTTGAGGGAAAAATTGATCACTACATAATGGTTGATATTATCTTGACACGTCACAATGATAACCATATAAAGAATTATTCAATTTTTATATTAGTTGATAATGAAATTTAATGTTGTTGCATATGCTTTGCACATTACATAATAAAATAACTAAAATCAATAATCAATCAGCGAAAGAATCAATTGTGGATACCAATCAACAATGCATTGAAATGAACTGAATGACGTGGGTGTTGAATTTAATAACCACAAGGAAAAAACAAGGAGATATAAAATCGCAATCACACAATAATTAAAAAATAATAGAGACAAATTATTCTGGAGGGAATTGGAAGGAAAAGTTGTGTTATCAGATGGCTATGTGAAATTGTTATTTCTCAACAATTATGGGATTACGATGGTGTTTTGATTCTCATGAGCATTATAGATTACATTCGCCATCATTTACTCAACATTCCCTATCTTCTCTACCAAAGAACCCCTTCTCAATCACTTTGTGTAGGTTTGCAATCACTAATGTAATCAGTAGGAGTAGCTAAATGGCATGGCATCATTGTATATTTTTCTCTCCATCTATAATATTTTTCTTCTCCCTTTCCTCTTTTTTTAGTAGTGTTCCAATTAAATTTCCTTTGATCTCATATTTCCTTTTATTTATAATTTATTAATATTTTTAGTACTTAAAATGGTAGAATATCACTTTGTAGGTGATTAGTCACTATTTTAAGTAGTGTGGGTCCCTTTACACTATCAATCAAATCTTCATACCTTGTCATCAATTGATGTAGCCACAAGCTTCACTTTTGTACACACATTTATAATTTTTTGAAATGTTTTCCTTTGAGTTGAGCCATTGACCATTTGATATTTTATTGTAGATCCATTTTGGATCACTCATAATAGTCTACCTTGGTTTTATGAGGTGAAAATTTTGGATATGTGTTGTACTCATTGCATGTAGTTATATTGTGCATCTTACCATAATATATTGGGCTCCATCATGGGGTTTTTTATGGGTTATGAGTGGCTTTCAATGCATGGTTTTATATAACCATTTTTTTATAATACTGATTAATGGACGAGGGTTAAGTGATAATACAACATATCTATTTGTATAATGAATAGTTTAGATACAATGGAAAAGGATTGGTTCTTTTATTGGTTATCTATTTTTGACTTTCTAAGGAAAATCTTCTGTAAACTATGAATATGCATTTATTTTCTTTGTTTTTTTCGTAGTACTCTATTAGCTTTGACTCTCTTTCATAATTTTATTTGTTAGTATTTCTCTTCATTTTGGTATAATATTTAGGGTTTTTCTAGTTCTTTGAAGAGAAATGGTATATTGGCTCTATGAATTAAAATATTATTGAGTGGGAGATCCATGGAGGTGATTCTTGTCGCTAACAGAAAAAAAATATCTCTTAAATGATAGAAAAAAAAAATCTTAATATGGAAGATATTCTTGTTGATAGAGATTATAGTGAGTTTTTGTGTTAGTTAAAATAATCCATGACGATGAAAAAAGAAGACTAAGAGAATATGAATAAAAACTCAATGAAAAGTATATTTTAGTTGTGTATTTTAGATTCAATGTTGCTTATTAATGTCGTTGCATGTTTAGGGAAGCCAATGCTAAAGGACATCTGGGATAAGTTAGGGATGGTGTATTATATAAACTTCCTTGTAAAAGAATAATTTCTTCCAAAGAAGTTGTACCTTCTTAGATGATTATTGGAAACTATAATAAATATAATATTTAATAATTTTAAAGTTATGGTAAGCTAGTTATTGTGATTTGACATTAAAATTTCAAAAAATGCTAAATGTTACATTAATAATTTATGTTCTTGTATAGAGTCATGGGATAATATTGTTGTGTCCCTTAATAGTACCACGTGATTATTCATTAGATATTTGAGGTTGTAGTTACATTATTATTATAATAAGGAATGAGGAAACAATGCACATTAAATCCAACTCAGGATACCTTGTTTATGAGAGGATTTCCCCTAGATTGACATACATTCAAATTATATAGGTAAATATAAATCTTTAGAAAAATATATGAAGAAATGTTCTAAATGTGGGAACCTCAAGAGTCAACATAGATATAAAATGTTAGGTAAGGAATCTAATGTTGGCATTCCCACAAAAATCAATATCACCACAAAAGGAGTAGATTTATGCTTGTCATCTTCAAGTACATACCATAGTAATGATGTATGGTTAGTTGACTTGGGTCCTTATTTTCATATAAATCCCCAAATGGAAATTTGTAAGTAAAACAAGTGATGAAAGTGTGTAGGTAATATTTAAGAAATGTGGTGACAATATGGATTTAGGAGAAATGGTGTTGTCAAGAGGAGCTTGCATTGGAACATCATTCAATATCAATTGAAGCACTATGAGTTAAGGATGTAGTATGTCTATTGTACTTGAGATTAGTAATGTAGTAGATAGAACCCCTATGTTTCTCATAGATAAGAAAAATATACATAATGGTTAAGATAAGGTCCTTCTAGATTTCTACACAAAAGTATGGATCAAGGAATTTATGGTTACTCATATTTTTATTTTTGTGAACTCTATTTATAGGATAAATAAAAGAGGGTAAGTCGAACAGGTGTTATATGTGTAAATGTGACTTCAGTTATAGATTTGGAAATATGCTCAGTGGTGAACTCTAGAGTAGAAATATTGGGAAGATACAATAAATATTGCATGCTACCTGATCAATCGATCACATACATTTGAAATTTTTAATTAAATTCCATATGAGTGATGGACTTGTAAGAAACCCTCTTTCAAACATCTAGAGTTTTTTGCTTGTGATTCTTATGCTCATGTTCCAAAGGAAAAATGGAATGATCTTTCCTATAAAATTCCAAACACCTTTATTGCGTATGGAAGTTTTGGAAATAGTTACACATTTTGGAACCTACAAATGAACAATATTTTCTATAATCGTAATATAATATCTAATAGTTTAAAAATCCTTCAAACTAGAAAGAATAACCAAGAGAAGAGGAACTAGCCAAAATACATTTTGAGTTAAATGAGAAATTGACTCGATATAATATAATGAAATAGATATGGAGGAAAATTAGAATTCAATGTTGAGAAAATTTGTTTGTAAATAATACAACCAAAAAGGTATAATCCCTCTAATTTTCATCATGTCTTTGTTTTATTCATTACATTTGCAAAAATATTGTCATTAATCAATTATGAAGAAGTTGATATAAGATCGTGAAATAATATATTCCATTATTATTAATTTGAGATGTGATCACAATTATGTTACTCCTAAAGTTGTTAAAATTGTGTTCTTAAGAAATGAAATCATACTAAGCCATGGATAGTCTTGTGATACATAAATTCTGTAGATATTCCATTAGATAGTTCATCAGAATAGATCTGATGAAATTATACTCAAAATACAAAATCTACAATCCAAGGGTTAATTTCTACTTATATTTTTGGATTCGTTAATTATTGTGTTATGATTATGTATGCAGTAGATAAAATATGCAAAAATAGAGAATGTTGAAATAAAATTCACAAACCATAATTGACATAAGATATAACCTACGAAATCCTTCTAATAGAAAACCCAGTTGGAAGGTGAGGCTTCTCTGCTCTCTTTCTTTGAAAGGAAATGGATGCAAGTACAAAGAAGTGAGGCTTGTGGCTTATGGGATATTGAAATTCACAACCCTCTTTATTATTTGTCTCCCTATCCACTCTCAGATACTTAGCTTATCGATGGAACAAAATGCACTCAAATAGAATGGAACCTCTTTTCCTCCTACTATTGATTAATATTAACTACTTCAAATCTTAAATAGAGTTAAAATATGGAATCTTCTAGAGTCTTCTTCATTATAATCATGTGGCTAGTAACTTTTCCATGAATAATTGGGGTTGACATTGTATCATCTATAATTATGGTGCTTAAAAGAGGATGGTACAATTTGAGTGGCATAAATTTTGCATAAAGAATCCAATTGATGAAATTATTATATCGTTCGAAAGGAAATTGTGTGTAAAATATCATTAAGAGGTGCCCCATCTATGAAGAAAAAATTTTCCCTGAAAAAGTCCATTTGATGCCTCAAACTTCTTCCAAAATGTTTCCAACCCCAATTGTCCAAATTGAGACATGCAAGTAAAAATGGCCTTATGGGATGATTCAACCACTTTTTTCACTCTAAAATAATTAATATGGATTATAAAAAATATAATGATCCAATCCATATCATACCTACCCATTTTGGGAGGCTTTTAGTCCCCAAAAGTTTCTATTGAATGAGGCAAGGAAAATTTTCCTTTCCTCCACCTTCTCTCTAGTGTACCATTTAATTTTACCTAGAAATTGTCCTTTTAACCTAATCTACCAAAGGTCATGCTGCCCTTGTCTTATAGAATTTCACATATTTTGAAAAATCGTATCCTCATACAACTCTTCCTCAGTATTTTGTGTCAAATCCTCTGCAAAAGGTAGGACTTGTTCCTCTTCCTTCTCTAACATGGAAGGATCATAGAGTTTCAGATTATTTACATTCACCAATGAGTAAATGCACATGTATGGGGGTATAATGAGTCTATTGGAATTATCTCCCACCTTTTCGAGTATCTCAAATGGACCATATTGCAGAGCCTTGATTTTATTACCAAGACCCTATAACCTCTCCTTGTTCAATTGTAACCATACTATGTTTCCAACCTTGAAGGACTTCTTTATTCTATGTTGATAATTCCTAGACTTATATTTTTCTTATGATTTATGTAATGTCTCTTGTACTTGTATATGCATTTTCCTAATCTTTTTGACATTTTTTTTCCTCTTAATTCAGCCCCCTATAAGATGTTTTCTCACTCCTCCTTACTACCCATATGCAATATCCAAAGGCGAAAGTGGCAGATATCAAAGAAAAGTTCCTAATCGGGACTTACTAGTAGCAGTGTGGTTTATTATGTTATAAGAGTATTGCATGTATACCAAATTTTTGTCCCAAGTCTTCTGATGCTCATGATTGTAACCACTCAAAATTTGCACCAACATCCTTTTAACTACTTCTATCTACCCATATATCTATGGATGGAATGTTGTATACCTCTTTAACTTCATGTCCATATTTTCCCACAAGTAGTCCAAAATGCACTGAATAATACTTTGTCCATGTCCAAAAAAAATCTTCTTCGTATCCCAAAGTGCGCCTAGAATTTTCCAAAGTACAAGTTCGCTACTTCATTACAACTGATGGTTTTTTATAGGGCATTGGAATAAACATCGCTTTGGACCGGTAAAATTCCAGTAGAAGTTAGTCATGTCCCTTCTTGATTGTTGGTAAAACTCCCATAAAGTATAGGGAAAATTTTTCCAAGGATGAGTGGGTATAAGAAAGGGTTGATATAGACTTTGTTTCATATTACTAGGCTTGCTAGTGAAATAAAGCATGCATCCCATTATGAACCTAACTACATGTTCTTGCATATTGGATAATACACATACCTCTACAAGTTGGCCACTATCTTATATACACCAAATTTCTCTGCAACCTTGGAGGTGTGAGCCTCTTTAATCAACTATAGTCATTCACATTTCAGAAAATATTGATTGTCTAACTTGTAAATTAATAATTCCTAGACATGGTAGTTAATTATGTTGTCACCATCGTGCATATGAATCTGGCTCTATAACTATTTAGACACCACCATGAATTCCTCATCCTATGAATATGCTTCTTTGTATGCATCACGGGTGAATGGCTCCACGTGCGTCATATTTCCCACTATTGTGATCATTGATGTCGGTGGCCTTGAAAGCATGCAGGAATTTTTTTTTTTTTTCCCTTCTTATAGTTGATCACTAAATGAAACTGCTACAAAAAACCCCCACTTTTGATTCCTAATTTGTTGTAGCTTACTATGGGATTTCATATACCACACTAGCTGACATTTTGTGTAGATTATTCTCTCCTTCCCATTAGATAGTGTTTTCACTTCTTCATAGCTTACACCATGGAAATAATAGAGCTATTTTTCATAGTTAGGGTAGTTAATAATTGACCCATGAAATATTATAGAATGGTATCATATAGGCCTTCCTCCATGCATTAAGACTGCTCCAATAACAACCCCACTTGCATCTGTCTCCACTTAAAAAGGTGCAAGTTTGGTAATTCCAGAATTGGTTATTGATTGGTATTCTTCTTTAATTCCTTAAATGTACTCTCTTTACTCTTTCCCCACTGGAAAATCTTGCCACTCACTATTACAGTGTGGAGTGGTACTACTACTACTGAAAACAAGGCTATGAATTTCCTGAAGTACTATGCTACCCCAATGAAACTTATGATCTCATAGACATTAATGGGCACCAGCCACCTCTTGATGGCATCCATCTAGGTAGGATCTTGTTGAAAATGCAACAAGATTATGGAGCTTAGTCAAATGAAGTCGCCTTCACTAAGTGGGCCTGCAGGCTATTTTTGGCGCAAAGTCTATTTTTAGACTATGTCTATTTTTAGACATATGGATCATGGTCTATGAGTTGCAGGATGCTATTTATGGATGGTTTGTCAAGTTGGTAAAAATATATGGACCTGTATTTTTAGACATACTGGGCGGAGTCTATTTTTAGACTGCCAATCTAAAAATAGATCAGTCGAATATTATTAGCTCTTAATAATATTTGGACTATAAACATTATCTTATCCTCTTGCAGCACTTCAGTTCGAGCTACGGATGTGGCACATGTAGCTGACAGAAGGAATTACGCTATTCCTAGGGTTTAGTTGAGCTATTGCATGGTTGACTTCAGTTAGAACTCATGTGGCAGAGTTTGGTGGAGTTGATGAGACAGTTGGTGGAGTTGTGTTCGGTTTAACTTAGTTGAACTAGTTGTATTTAGTCTAACTGATAAATACACTAGTGATTAGTGGTGTGAATTAATTATTAATTAATTCACTAATTATTAACTCATAAATCAACTAAAGAACACATCAGTTAACTGCAATGCATGGACAGTTTAGTGGAGACCAGTGTTAGAGGTGGGTGAAAGGGTGAGTCTACTATCAGTTGTGACTATAGCTGTGCATGAGATTTGCACACACATTGATTGATATTTCCAATGAGGATTGCGCAGTACAAGCCAAGGGGATTCGAACTTGGATCTCACAATTAACCATCTTGGATTGCGCAGTAGAGGCAGGCTAACAGGTGGAGGAGATTTGAACTTGTGACTTGTTCATATCTGAGCTAGTTAGTGTGTAACAATTGGAGATAGTGCTGAGATCTTGTGAGGAGTTTGTGCTATGTATTGTTACATGTTCTCTATCATTATAATATACATATAGTTGGGGGTTTTCAGCTGTAAGCTTTCCCCATTACATACTGTGTTGATATGTGTGATTGATTAATGTTTCAATGTGCGCATGCGATTGTTTTTTATTCCGCAAATTGATGATAAATGGTAGAAGAGGTTATGTATTATGCATGAAGCTCAAATAGTGTGTAATCAGGATAATCTCGATGAATAACTCATCTATTATTCAAATTTCTACATGGTATCAGAGCAAAGTTGATCATCGGATCTATTACAGTGATTACATTTTATTTCTTTAGGCAGAGTCTGTAAGAGGGCCAGGTAGCCTCTGGATTCATCCCTTCTTTGAAAGGTGAAATATCTAGTAAATGCCCCTACAGTCTATCTCTGTACTAGAAATACTTTGTTCTCACAAATTCAGATCAGAAGCGGTTGAGTTTTGAGCTGGTGGAATTCGAATTTGCAGCAGTGTTTTCTTGGTGTCGAAGTCAAAATGTCTTATCAAGGATTGCGATTGGAGTATGCTCTTGAAGGCAGCTCGAATTATATTGCATGGAGAGATAGGATGGAGGCGGTGTTAGATGACAATGGGCTGAAGGAGTTCATAGATGCTGAAGTCCCAAAGCCTACTGATGCTGCTCAAGTTGAGGCTTGGCAAAAGAAGACAGCAAAATGTCGAAGGATTCTATTGGAGGGCGTGAAGGATCACATAGTGTCCAGCCTGCATGGTAAGGCTTCTCCATTTTTGATGTGGAAAGCCTTGACAGATTTATTCCAAAGCAAGAGCGACCAGAGGAAGTTGGCGCTCAAGGATAAACTCAAGAACATTAAGATGGAGAAAGGAGACAGTATGCCCAAGTACCTCACGAAGTTCACCCAACGTAGGGATGAGCTGGGAAGTATGGGGGTGACTGTAGATGATGAGGAATTGGTGAGCTTAGCTCTCCTTGGGCTTCTGAAGAGTTGGCATTCCTATCAGGACTCTGTCAATGGTCGGGAGAAATTGCCAGGATGGGAGCGACTTTGGTCGGATCTTGTGCAAGAGGAGATAAGGCGGAGTACCAGGGACGGATCTTCATCAAGGAACTCTGATGAAGAGAATTTCACTTTGGCTGCCAAAGAAAAGAAGGGGAAGAGCAAGAAAGCTTCTCATTCCGGTGCGAAAGGCAAGAAGCAGGACATGTCCAAGGTGAAGTGCTTTCACTGTCACCAGCATGGACATTATGCCACAAATTGTCCACAGAAGAAGAAAAATAAGCAGGTTGCTGGATCTGCAGCTGGAGAGGCCTTAGCCTCATAGTTTGAGCTGGATTTTTCACTGATCGCATGCTTGGTATCAAGTGTGATGGGTTCAGTTTGGTTCTTGGACAGTGGTGCGTCTTTTCACATGACAGGAGATCGAGATTTGTTTTCAGATCTGGATGAGAAAGATCTTGGAGTGCACATCGAGATGGGCGATGATGGTAGATACAGTGCGACTGGTATCGGTACCATTTCCTTTGAGAGGGAGTCTGGTAAACCCTTCGTATTGAAGGATGTGATGCATGTTCCAGGATTGAAGAAGAATCTTATCTCTGTGGCGATGTTAGAAGACAAGGGATATGATGTTGTCTTTAGCGAGGGAAAGGCTTTCTTGCGCAGTAAGGCAACTGGTGAGACCCGGAGGATAGGGGTTCGAGTTAAGAACCTTTATCAATTGCAGGTAGATGGCTGCGCAGCAATGGCAGGCAAGGCAGAAGGAGTGGTGAGCCGGGATGATGGCGAGCTATGGCACCGGAGATTGGGCCACCTTCACCATGGAGCTTTGAAGATACTGCAGCAGATTTCTACTGGGCTTCCTAAGGGCACTCTTGCGCAGTCAGATCAGTGCAAGGGGTGTACCTTGGGAAAATTTGTGAAAGCCACCTTTCACGAGAAGGATAATCGCGCCACGACGATCCTTGAGAGAATTCACACAGACGTGTGTGGACCTTTCTCAGTAGCTTTGACAGCAAAGCACAGGTACTATGTGATCTTTGTTGATGATTATTCTCGGAAGTGCTGGATCTTCTTCATGCAGAAGAAGAGCGAGACATACTCAAAGTTCTGTGAGTTCAAGGCGTTGGTTGAGAAGGAATCGGGGAAGCAGGTGAAGGCTCTTAGGAGCGACAATGGTGGTGAATTCATCTCTGGCGAATTCAAGGACTTTTGCAGCGCAGAAGGAATTCGAAGAGAGCTCATAGCACCTCATAACCCACAGCAGAACATGGTTGCTGAGCGGAAGAACAAAACGATCGTGGGTGCTGCACGGGCGATGTTGCATGATCAGGGCCTACCCATTCACTTGTGGGCGGAGGCATGCAATACTGCAGTATATGTGCAGAACTGTTGTCCTCACAAGATACTTGGCATGAGTACACCCGAGGAGGCGTTTTCTGGTAAGAAGCCTGATATTTCCCATTTGAGGATTTTGGTTCACCTGTTTACATTCATGTGACGAAGGATGCCAAGAAGAAGCTGGAGCTGACCACAGAGGTTGGGATATTTGTGGGGTACACTGATACGACCCACAACTATCGTGTGTATTTTCCAGACAGTCGCAAGACTGTTGTGCGACGGGATATCAAATTTCAGGAGGAGAAAGCCATGAAGTGTTCGCTTGAGAGGGAGCCACACTTGCATGCAGATGAGGAGCTATTAGTTCCTAAGGATGAGCTTCGGGATGTGGATCAGCCACAAGAGGAAGTTCATGGAGTGGAAGAGACCACTCATGCAGCGCCAACCATCAGAGGGCGAAAGCGCACTACAGAAGCTGAGCGACTGGCTCAATATGCAGAGAAGGTTGTAGGACCACCTACAGCACAGAGCAGACAGAGACAGTCACCGGACTGGTACACTGGATACATAGCTCTTGTGAGAAAATGTGTCGTGACAGAGCCATCCTCTTTCGAGGAAGCTGTGGAGGACCCCGCATGGGTAGATGCCATGGTGGAAGAGTATGATTCGATTGTCAGAAACAGTGCATGGGAGATTGTCCCAAGGCGGGAAGGGAAATCAGTGGTGGGTTAGAGATGGATCTACAAAGTGAAGCAGGCAGCTGACGGGAGTGTGGAGAAGTACAAGGCAAGATTTTTTGCCAGGAGCACCCACTTTTCCACGAGATAGAGGGGAGAGATTTTGAGACAACTGCTGTCGCAAGGTACTCTTCCATACGGACGATCCTTGCTCTCTCAGCGCAGATGGGGTGGCACATTCATCGGATGGATGTGAAGACTGCGTTCCTCAATGGAGTTATTGAGGAGGAGGTGTACATAGAGCAGCCTGAAGGTTTTGAGATCTTCAGCAGTGAGTCGCATGTGTGCCGACTCAAGAGAGCACTGTACGGGCTGAAGCAAGCACCTCGTGCTTGGTACACTCGGATAGACAGCTACTTCACCGGGCTTGGATTCTCAAAGAGTGAGGCAGATCCAAACCTGTACCAGATTGTGGTGGAGGGGAAGCTGTTGATCATCGTACTGTATGTAGATGATCTGATTTTGACTGGCGATGAGCAGTTGATACTTTCATGCAAGGAGGATCTTGCACGAGAGTTTGATATGAAGGACTTGGGCATCCTTCATTATTTCCTGGGATTGGAGATTTGGCAGCGCAGCGGAGGACTGTTTGTTTCTCAGGGCAAGTATGCCCGGGAGATTCTGGAGAGGTTCAACATGCAAGGCTGCAAGCCTGTTGACACTCCTCTTCCTGGTGGTTGGAGGAAGAAGGATGCTACTTCAGCGGAGGTAGTGGATGCCACTGTCTATCGACAGTTGGTGGGGTCGCTTATGTATCTGGTCAATACACGACCCGATATATGCTATGTTGTTAACCAGCTTTCGCAAGGTATGGTTAAGCCTACCAAGCTCTTCTGGAAGGCAAGCAAGCATGTATTGCGTTATCTTAGTGGCACATCGGGATATGGTCTATGGTACAGACAGGAGGATGGAGCGAAGCTTTCCGGCTTCACTGATGCAGATTGGGCAGGGAGCCCAACGGATCATAAGAGCACATCTGGAGGTATTTTTAGCATCGGGTTGACAGCAGTTTCCTGGTACAGTAGGAAGCAGAGATCCGTGGCACTCAGTTCAGCAGAGGCCGAGTACATGGCAACAAGCTTGGCTGCATGCGAGGCTATTTGGATGAGGAAGATCCTCGTTGGATTGTTCGGGTTGCACTTGGAGCCTACTGTGATTTATTGTGATAACCAGAGTTGCATTAAACTCTCAGCTAATCCAGTATTTCATGATATATCCAAACACATCGACATCAGGTACCATCATATCAGAGATTGTGTTCAGCGGAGAATCATGTTACTTTCATATGTTCCCACGGAGGATCAGGATGCTGACATCTTGACGAAGGCGCTCACCAGGAGCAAGTTCGAATTCCATAGAGGCAGGATAGGGGTTGCAGATAATCCATATCTTGTTGAGAGGGAGTGTTGAAAATGCAAGAAGATGATGGAGCTTAGTGAAATGAAGTCGCCTTCACTAAGTGGGCCCGCAGGCTATTTTTGGCGCAAAGTCTATTTTTAGACTATGTCTATTTATAGACATATGGATCATGGTCTATGAGTTGCAGGATGCTATTTATGGATGATTGGTCGAGTTGGTAAAAATAGATGGACCTCTATTTTTAGACATGCGGAACGGATTCTATTTTAGGCGCGGTCTAAAAATAGACTCCGCCCAATATTATTAGCTCTTAATAATATTTGGACTATAAACATTATCTTATCCTCTTGGAGCACTTCAGTTCGAGCTACGGATGTGGCACATGCAGTTGATAGAAGGAATTACGCTATTCCTAGGGTTGGTTGAGCTATTGCATGGTTGACTTCAGTTAGAACTCATGTGGCAGAGTTTGGTGGAGTTGATGAGACAGTTGATGGAGTTGTGTTCGGTTTAACTTAGTTGAACTAGTTGTATTTAGTCTAACTGATAAATACACTAGTGATGAATGGTGTGAATTAATTATTAATTAATTCACTAATTATTAACTCATAAATCAACTAAAGAACACATCAGTTAACTGCAATGCATGGACAGTTCAGTGGAGACCAGTGTTAGAGGTGGGTGAAAGGGTGAATCTACTATCAGTTGTGACTATAGCTGTGCATGAGATTTGCACACACATTGATTGAGATTGCCAATGAGGATTGCGCAGTACAAGCCAAGGGGATTCGAACTTGGATCTTACAATTAACCATCTTGGATTGCGCAGTAGAGGCAGGCTAACAGGTGGAGGAGATTTGAACTTGTGACTTGTTCATATCTGAGCTAGTTAGTGTGTAACAATTGGAGATAGTGCTGAGAGCTTGTGAGGAGTTTGTACTATGATTGTTACATTTTCTCTATCATTATAATATACAGATAGTTGGGGGTTTTCAGCTGTAAGCTTTCCCCATTACATACTGTGTTGATATGTGTGATTGATTAATGTTTCAATGTGCGCATGCGATTGTTTTTAATTCCGCAAATTGATGATCAATGGTAGAAGAGGTTATGTATTATGCATGAAGCTCAAATAGTGTGTAATCAAGATAATCTCGGTGAATAACTCATCTATTATTCAATCTAGGTAGGATCTATGTTAAGCTCTCCTAAAGATCTATCACATACACCAAATACACCAAAAATTGGTGTGCAAACTTAAACCTCTTAATTTTTCCAACAACCGGTGATTCTTTAAAGTCTTTACTTTTCATGACATATATAGGATGTGCTCATCACAGAAACAACATTGTATATAAATATATAATCAAAACTAGAAAACAAAAATTAATATATAATAGGGTGAAAAATATCATTCATTAACTCATCCCGGTTGTCCACGTCTCGCAAAGCTCGCCAAGGAAAGGGAAACCTCTCCAGAGTCTCGTAACAATGGTCTCCTTGCTTAATGGGCCTTAAGGGAAAGAAGGGATTCTTTACGGCACAAAGGCACTTGGGAATAGGGAGATGCAAAGCTTCAGCACTTCAAGACTAGCTTGCCATGGATCTGAGCAAGCTTTTATAGATGGGGAAGGAGGGAGTTGGGATCCCTATTATTATGGGATTGGCCCTATCAACAAGGAAGGTTCCATAGAAGGTGGCAAAACTACTTCCCTTCCATAGAACTCCCGTAGCCAAACCTCCCAACTCAGGATAGGCAGTGGTTGTGAGTTTGTTTGAACTCAACTTCCGCCATCCATATATAAAAAACAGTCCCTAAAATGGGTGGCGCGATTGCTGCTCTATGACAGAGCGCCAAGTGGCGCGACCTCTTCACAGGATTTCCCTGAGTGGCGCGAGTACTGAACTGTCTACCCGCGCCAATGCAAAAAGAGCTGTTTTTCATGGATTTTGCAAGGAGATGTCTCAAGGGGAAATGAAGCTCATACTCAGAGGGATGCAATGATGATGTTTTCAGTGCATGACAGTGTTCACAGGTCACATTATGGGTCCTCCATTATGCGGGACGGGGAATGGTAGGGACGGTGACAAATTACTGTGTAACAGATGCCCCCTAAAGCATGAGGCCCGAGAGAGAGAGGGGTGAAATGCTTTACGAGAACATGTCCAACTGAAGGCCCGCCGTCGGAAAACCTGCACAGACAGATACAACTGATATCCCAAGTACATGATGTATATATATGGTATGGACGCAGCCATCCGAACAGAGTATGCTATAATCCGGATCCAGGGTATGGGCGCAGCCATCCAACTAAGATCAGACAAATAGACTCAGGTATGGTCGCAGCCATCCAATCAGTGAGTCATGTACATAATGATAATAATCCACAATCGCAGCCTGGATTACAACAGACACAATCCAGGGTCTTGCGCTCCATCTCGACCCAAACAAGTACAATTTCTAGCATGCGAATGTGTGAGCTGATGTCGAACATGCAAGAACATCGTCTGATTACCAGCCAATGATGAAAGCCGTTAACAGACGCGAGAGGAACCACCAATAATGACAATGGTCCTCAAGGTACTACAGGTACAATCTACGGCGTGTGAATAAATGAGCTGACGTCGAACACCCGCAGAATCATTCGATCGGAAGTCAATGATGTAAACTTCACGTCGAATGCGACGAACCTGCCATTGAGGCATGCAGGCTCCAAGGTACCATCAGGAGTCTCTAGACCAACTTCCTGGATAATGAGTTGAAGTCGACAGGAAGTGACCTTGATCGAAGGTGGGCCATAATGATTCCCACATCATCGACACGAGACAGAGGAACATAATGTTTTGTTGTGAATTAGGACCATATGAGAAACAGAGGAAGGTTGATATTCGCAGAGGCCAACTTCTCTTGAACATATAAACGGCACGGCAATGGACTTGGCAGTATTTGACATCAACAGATCAAAGGTCATGGCGACGAGGCGGTGAACAGATGAGAGGTCAAAAGAGATTACCCAAACCCATGGAAGCAAAGTGAAACAACGAGATGAGATGTCCCCAACCCGACACGAATGCAGACAAGTGCCATGTTCAAGAGCGACATACTGCCGACGACAACGACGATGGTTCCATTTTCCCCCACCATTTCTGGCGAGTACCCCAATTATTTTGATAACAAGCTTGAAGGGGATAGCATATGCTTGTGATATAAGTCCGCCCTTCGGGCAAATCCATCCTAGTGCATTTAACGAGTCCTAGGAAGGAGAAACTCGGAGAACGTCATTTCGACTAGATCCGATGTCATCAGGGTTTAACGAGTCTGACAAAGGAAGAACTCGGCGTCTTTTCATATTTAGAGAGTTTGAAAAGACGGCGGAAAAGAAAACTCCACAGGTCCCTTTTCGTAAATAGTTCCCCAGATCCGAAAAGGTAGAAAACAATATCCAGGAAAACCTCCTAGTCGCGATAGGCTAGGGTATTCCTTTTTCGTAATCAATCCATCCCAGCCCGAAAAAGGGTTAAACTTATACTGGGTGAATGTCGATTCGTGTCCATTTTAACGAGATCGAAGCGACAAGGGCCTCGGCAATCTTTTCATGTTTAGAGAGTCAGAAAAGAGCTGAAAGATGACTCCTCCTGGAGGAACGAGTGGTATAAAGGGTAGCAACTGGTTCCGGTAATGGTGGAACTTCTCAAAACAAGATAAAGGTCAAGAGGCTGGCTAACAAGACCACTCATCGCAGCGGTTCCTCAGGAACAGGTAAAACAACCAAGTGAAGGCATATGATCGGCCAAGCAGATAGTGATGATGGGGTGAGAAAACCAAGGTTCATATGACAAAAACAGGCTGATAAAATGGCAATCAAAAAAGGTAAAATGGGAAAGGTTTCATTTTTACACAAGCTTGAAATCAGAAAACTCTGCTTGAAGTTGGTTTCATTTTTACACAAGCTTGAAACAAAGATAAACTATGCTTGAAACCGGTTTCATTTTTACACAAGCTTGAAACGGAAACAAACTATGCTTGAAAAATTTAAGCATGCCCCCAGCATGGTGACTCAATTCAAGGTACATGCCCCCCAAGCTTCAGTCCATATGAAAGGCAGATGGAGTGAAGGTTCAAATTACGAGATCAAGAGAAAGACTCGACTGGGATTTTACGAGATCTAAACAAAGACTCGAATTGAACGGGAATGTGTTTCATTATTTTAACGAGGTTGACACATTAAAAGAACTATCCTCAGACACCCTTGTTTCATTTTTTAAGGAGCTTGACACAAGACAAGGAACTCTGCTCCAACAACCTTGTTTCATTTTTTAAGGAGCTTGACACAAGACAAGGAACTCTGCTCCGACCAGCTTGTTTCATTTTTTAAGGAGCTTGACACAAGACAATGAACTGTGCTCCGACAACCTGGTTTCATTTTTTAAAGAGCATTGCAAGGGAGCGTACTCTAGCAAACTTACATCTAAAGCCTGAGCGGTGCTTCAGAGTTCTGCCGCGATGGAAGGAAAACATTCAGTGGATGTGCCCCAGCACACTGGTGCCTCTCTGCCATCATCTTGGGCCTTGCAGGGCCAGGGTAGGTAGACACATAGTTGACTGCTGGTGGGGGGCAAAGACAACGAGTGGATAAAAACCGGGGAGGGGTGATGGCGGACCGAGATGCTACATTGGGACCCGAAGAACGGCAGGTGATCGGTGATCTGATGGTCCTTCATGGAAAACGGGCCACACGAAAAGGGAGGAGGCAAGCGCTCCCATGGCATAGGTGTAATCGCGCGCCCCCCAGCAGTTGAAATCCGAGGGCTGGAACGGCCATCACGTCCATATGGACAGTTTTTGCCTCCCAAAGTAGCAGGTAACCTTGGAAGGATCCCCAACGGTTGACTCGTTCTTCTATTGAACGTCAACAGATTCTGCGTAACGGGCGCAAGCGGTGGCGAACCGAAAGCTTGCCAGGTAGTTGAAGACGGAATACTAACAGAGGCACCTTCGTCTATAATGGTGCTGGGTACAACCAGACCAAGAGCCTGTACTGTGATCTCGAAAGGCACATAAGACGGAAGGCGAAATCCTGCAAATCGATTCCAGTCAAAGGAAGCGACCAAACTACTCGGAGGGGCTACCATCGACATGCGAAGGTCTTCCCCTGATGTTACGAAAGTAGAAGCCTCCTCCATGACCTCCATCTCGAAGGCGGGAGGAATATCCTCTGGAGCCTCCATCATAGGAGGCGGAGGAGCGACTTCTTGAAGCACAGGGACAGGAGAATCTTTCTCCAAGTCTGACGAATCTGAAGAAACCAGAAGGACATGAGGAGTGTGAGATCCACTCTCGACAGAAAAGACCTGGTGCACTGCGGACGGGGCCAGTTCAACCGATCCTACGACCAATGGTTGGTCAGGGCCGGATTCGTGAATTTGAATTTCTGGGGGAGTGGGATCGACCAAGGATGACTCTTGACCAACCATAGGATCGGCTGGTAGAGGACTCACAGAAAGCCGATTATAACCAGGTGGAAGGCATGGTGTAGAACCAACTGGGTTGTCCAAGACTCGCTTGGCTTCATCCATATAAGGACAAAGGTGAATGGCATGGTGCCCTTCACACAATTTACAGGGATTGGTGATCTTACCCTGCTTCTTAGAGTCCTTATCAACAGCAGCCGAAGACGTGCCCCCAACTTGACTCCCGGAAGCCAAAGGCAACGGTGGGCGGCCGTTGGACCATACTTCGAGCACCTTGGGAATGCCAGGGCAGTCTCGAAGAAGATGGTCTCCCGTGCACAACAGGCAAGGGAACTTGACTTTCCGTGGAGGGTTGGGAGGTTTATCAAGAGGAGATATTTCAGAGGCAGTAGCTGCACATTTAACCTCTCGCTTATCGGACTTCTTCTTCTTAGTCTTCTTCTTCTTCTTCTTAGCCACCTTGTTACTCGAATCCAGGCTTTCACCAGGCGAAGTAGAAGATGAGGACGCAGAAACAGGCGAAGAAGGGGAGAGGTCCACCTTGGAATCAACATGATGTTGTTCCGTCGGAGGAACTGACTGAACAGTAACGGAGTTATTCGGGACAACAGAGGTTGAGAACAACCAAACATGCAACCCAACAGTTAACCCGGGAAGGGACAACGTCGCCATGTAAGGAGCACCAACATTTCCAAAAGGAGGAAAATGACCAGGATTCCCTTCTGAGGGGATTCCTTGGTTGGTGAACTCTGAAAAAGTTGCCATCAAACTCAAAACCATAGACGGGCTGAAAACGAGTTAAGACACACGATCAAACGGTCAACAAGCAATGTCTAAACAGGAGTGTAATCATGGGCAATTAATTTTACCACATTGGAAAATAAACAAATTCTACCGTTTCATATTTTAAGAGTCGAGAAACGATAAAAAGATGACTCTATCTCTTTCAGAGTTGATACAAGCGTGAAAGGACAAGCGCTTGACGGTCTTTTCAAGTTTAGGGAGTCAGAAAAGACCAAATGACTGCTCAGGAAAAACTAGGCACAAAGGGTGTACGAAATATCCGTGAACTGCAATATACACCTTGGTTTCAATAATGAAACAGAAATCGACCAAGGACTTTCCGTACGTGCAGGTAGTCTCCCCGAATGCTGTGTTCGGTGTATCACGGGTAAAAGGCGGCAGACTCAGCTTCCTGTGGATAAAGGATTGAAAACCTATAGGGGTCTCCCTTTATATACGCGACAGTACGGGGAGCGCAAGTCCGTACTAGCGCTGTCTAAAGCCAACAGGCGAACGACAGCTGCTAGGTTTAACGACGCCGGAACACGTCTCTAGCCTAGACTTTCTAAATATGTTGCGTTAAGTTCCAATGTTGCCTTAGGTTAATTGAATGAATTTTACAGTTGATCTTCAATTAAGTTTCAATTTCCAGGCCTTATCGTATGTAGTGTCTCCTAAATGCAAGCTATATGCCACGATGCAACATTTCGTTCGATGAAAACTAGTTAAATGAGAGTTGAGAGCTTTTATACCAACGAAATGAACGGAATACAAACAAGAATGTCTCTAATGCAACTAATGCAATTGCACACTTTTCATTCAAACACTAATCACTAGTAATATGGAAAAGATGACAATTTGCACTAATAAAAAAAAACAAAAGAGACTATATATTTTTTTTTTGATTTTCAATGTTTAATGGCTAATGTGAACTGAAAACAAAAGGAACAATTTTGAGAAATGATAACTAGGAGAGCGAAGCAAACAACATTCACTCAACAAAGCAAGCAACCAAATCTCTAAATCGACCCAAAGTCTCTCAAATCGAAGAAAGACTCGAAAACACCCAATGGACCGTGTGATCTGGATCCAAAGCAAGGGCAAACGAATTCTGAATGAAAGAATGAACAATCACTCAAAAGACGCAACAAAACAACCAAAGACTGCTAAGAGGGCGTGGAGAATCAATCAACAAGTTGACAGGACAATCAAGAAACCAAAACTCCCAAGGAGGGCTCGATTCACTATGCCACTAGATGCCCTAGGGCCCAAATCGTGAAACCGATAGACAGAGGCAAACAACCAAAGGATAGCGGTGAATTCCAGTCAAACAAGACTCCAATACACTCAAACAATCAGGAAATCAAGAAGAAAAGTACTGGTCAAGCTCAGAAAGCCAAAAATTGAAGAAACTCAAAAAAGTCACGGGGGTGGCGCGACTGTGGCCTTGAAACTAGCGCCAGAGGCCGAGTGGCGCGAGACAGACAAATGCAACACGCGCCAAGTGGCGCGACTGTCAGGTAAAAACCCGCGCCAGTCGAGTTCTTCAATGAAAATTAAAAAACAAGCTAATCTGAAAAGAGACCAACACAAGCTAAGCAAACCAAGAGGCTAAAATAATGAAAGAATCCAACCCAAAAGGTTCATCAAGCAAGGAGAAACAATCAAAGCGAACCAATCATAAACGGGACAAGGAAAACCGGATGCTCCCCAGCGGAGTCGCCAATTTTTTGAGGAGGTAAATCCCCTCTGCGGACAGAGGCGATCCCTACTAGCCCAGCAGGGGTCTAGCAACAAACAAACAATGCTATGACGCAAGCTCCTAGTTACGAAATAAAAGACTTGGGATAAGAGCCTACCTGGATTCCAACGCTAGATATGAAGAAGAAGATGCCCCCGTCCTTCGGCCCTGGCAGATCACAATTCTTCCACGATCTCCGTGGACGAACACCTGCACACAGAAGAGACGAACAGATACATGCATAGGAACCAGCATACGTAACTAAATATCGGTCAGAAAAGATATTACTCGCATTAACATGATTGCAAAGGGAGTGGAACCATAATCATAGTCATCTATTAAAGTGATAAACGAATAGAAGTTACAACCGAGTTCTGACGTCGCAGCCTCCTTCGTACGGGTCTCCGGTTGTCCACATCTCGCAAAGCTCGCCAAGGAAAGGGAAACCTCTCCAGAGTCTCGTAACAATGGTCTCCTTGCTTAATGGGCCTTAAGGGAAAGAAGGGATTCTTTACAGCACAAAGGTACTTGGGAATAAGGAGATGCAAAGCTTCAGCACTTCAAGACTAGCTTGCCATGGATCTGAGCAAGCTTTTATAGATGGGGAAAGAGGGAGTTGGGATCCCTATTATTATGGGATTGGCCCTATCAACAAGGAAGGTTCCATAGAAGGTGGCAAAACTACTTCCCTTCCATAGAACTCCCGTGGCCAAACCTCCCAACTCAAGATAGGCAGTGGTTGTGAGTTTGGTTGAACTCAACTTCCGCCATCCATATATAAAAAACAGTCCCTAAAATGGGTGGCGCGATTGCTGCTCTATGACAGAGCGCCAAGTGGCGCGACCTCTTTACGGGATTTCCCTGAGTGGCGGGCCAAACCTCCCAACTCAAGATAGGCAGTGGTTGTGAGTTTGTTTGAACTCAACTTCCGCCATCCATATATAAAAAACAGTCCCTAAAATGGGTGGCGCGATTGCTGCTCTATGACAGAGCGCCAAGTGGCGCGACCTCTTTACAGGATTTCCCCGAGTGGCGCGAGTACTGAACTGTCTACCCGCGCCAATGCAAAAAGAGCTGTTTTTCATGGATTTTGCAAGGAGATGTCTCAAGGGGAAATGAAGCTCATACTCAGGGGGATGCAATGATGATGTTTTCAGTGCATGACAGTGTTCACAGGTCACATTATGGGTCCTCCATTGTGCGGGACGGGGAATGGTAGGGACGGTGACAAATTACTGTGTAACACTTTGCTAAGAAGGGGTATCTCCATTAGCTATCCTCTCTTCCTTTCCACAGGAATAGTTTCCTAATATAATTTCCTTCTGCTACCTATTAGTGCATAAAAATCTCCTGAGTCCCCACTACAAATAATTTAAGGAAGCATGGGACAACTGGCCCCACTCATTGTGCATTATTCCAAAAAGAAAAAGAAATAGAGCAACATCTCTTTCTATAATGTGACTTCACAAAGAAAGTTTGGCAATTCCTTCTACAGGACATTAGTCATCGATACATTCATGCCACATCATGCATGTAATTTTTTAATAAGTGGATTTACCAATATGATGGATCCTTCCACGTTAATATACCATTAGGTATCTATTATATAGATATGTAAAGTTCCACATCTAGTGTAGGTAGATTAGCAATTTTGCTTTGGCTGCACATGTCTAGCATATGGATTTTTTTAAAATGTGCCATTTAGTGAAATTTTTATTTGATCCATGTTTTCTCTATATTTCTTATTTTATTCATTAATTTCAAATAGTTGTAGGTAAATTTTACAAGGTGATGAACAAGAAAAAATAGAATTGCTTGCTAAGGATGGTGACATCTATAACAATCTTGTGCGTTCTTTAGCTCCATAAATATTTGGACATGAGGATGTAAAAAAATCCTTGTTTCTTCTTCTTGTAGGTGCCCCAACTAGAAAACGCAAGGATGGAATGAAGGTATACTTATTTTACAGAGAGTTCTTACATAGAAACTTGATTATCCCATTGGTGACTGTCTAAGAAAAATGCCTTGTTATTATTGCTTAATTGGTCTTTGGATTATGTCTATAAAGGAAAATTTATATATATTGCTCACATTTATGTCTTATTTGAAAATAATAGGTGATTTGCATGTATGTTTTATGGGAGATCCTGGAGTTACAAAGAGTCAATTGTTGAAACACATGATTAGTGTGGCACCTCGAGGAGTTTACACCACATGTTGAGGAAGTTGTGGTGTTGGTCTGACAACTGTTGTTCATAGGGATCTGGTCACCAACGAAACGGTCCTTGAAGGCAGGGCCCTCGTAGGTTTTTGAGATTTATTCTTCCAATTTTTAAGTTGTTGGTTTCTTTGGAGTTGGAAATTGTTTAATTTTAGACTGAATGCATTAGAGGTTTCACCAACATATAGGTTTTGACACGTTCAGAGCAGTGACAGAAATAATGGATCTTGTATGTGATGAATCAGGTGTTATGCTATGGACGAGACATGTCGCATTGTTATTCATGAAGTAATGGGGAAACAGATTGTCAGCATTGCAAAGGTGGGCATAACAACCTCTATAAATGCACAAATGGTTGTTCTAGACACCATTGTTGCTACTATCATTAAGTTTGAAGGTAGCGTCATATGAGGTTTACCATGAATATGAGTTTGTGAATGTCATTAATTATAGATATAGATCTCATGGAGTTGCATCAACCTAGTGGGACACATAGAAGGTGTCTTGTATAGAAGCAAAGGCTTTTGTTTTATCAATGTTTTTTATAGAAGAGATATGTAATTGGAATGTTGTGCTTATTAGAGGATTCATTCATTTATTTTATTTTTTTTAACTAAAGCTTTTGTGTGTCTTTTCTTCTCTCTTTTCCTTGTTAAAGTTGTTATGCGCTCTTCAGTTCTAGATCTTGGATAGAAATTATGAGGTATATTTTCATTTTTGTAGTTGTAAACCATTAGGATACATTAGAGGATGGAGAAATTTGAAACCTCTTTAAACTCCTGTATTGACTTGTACAAAGATCATAATGCCCTTACTTTTTCTCCTATGTAGGAACTGAAATTGGTAAAAAATGATTTTTCTATTTTTACAATGATTTTGTTTCCTTGCTCTTAGATCATTTTTGTTTTACATTACCTGTTTTCAATTAGTAGTCTTTTTATTTAAGCTTTAACTATCTATAGTGTTTTCAACTTTCTTTTCCTTCTTTTATTTCCATATCTAATTAACCGTTCCTTATATACTCTTCACTCGTGTTATCGCCTAATTTGAACCTTGGGCTTAAAGAAGGAAAATTAGGGTAATCTCAAACCACGCTCAGCCTTGTAGCTAGCCCTACAAGGTCAGGTGAGGGCTCTCTCTGGGAAAAATATTCAATGAAATATAAGAGTAAATTGATTTTAGGCTAGGTATAATAATTGGAAATGTTTTTATAAATTTCAGGGTTGTATGGAGCAGATGGGGAAGTTTGAATCTGGGGAATTAAAACAGAGATACAGAGTATTTCATGCGGCAAGGTAGGCAGGGATTTTAACAATTTAGTTTAAATAATGATGGAATGTTTAAGACTGGTGAGGAGCTGAAAAGGGCATAGAAAATGGATCCTTTTCAAACAACATAAAATATCAAATATTGAATGATTTCCCAAGGCAGAGCATTATGCAATGGATTCTACCTTTCTATATTGAAAGCATTCAACCAAAAATGTGAATGAATGAATGGTGAACATAACAATTAATAGATGAACACAAAGGAAAAAACAATGCTAAAATCCATACCACAGGAATCCCACAAATCAGAGTTGCATATCTTTATTAATTCCCTGCCAAACTATTACAGATGGAGCGTAGAGCGTCCTCAAATGATTTCCAACTTATTCCACACTTTTTCCCCCCTTTACAATGATGAAGAATTACATTAAATAGACAGAAATTTGAGGGGAGTAGATCCACAGAAAAAGGAGTTGTTTCACCAGCTCATAAACTGAAATTCGAACATAGAAAATAAACCAACCAGATGCCCCTGAAAAGAAGGAGGAACAGTACATTTGATCATCTGGAGGATTTTGCAGTTGCTCAATCAGAGGAGAAGAAAGACAAAATCGGAACCATATCTTTGCTGTCATGCTATAATGATCTATGTGTTTATCTTTAGCTCTCGACTTTGACTGTTTGTCTCTGTCTTTACTCTTTGAAGAAATACCAACTTTTGAAGAAAATGCCTTTGAAACCAATAAGAATGAAATTTTCCATTTAATGAAGAAAAATCCCCTTTGGGTGAAAAAAGAAAAGGAAAGGATGGTGGGCCCATATGCGATCGCAAATCGCAATCAGAGGATGGGAGGGAGTGTATCACATAGCGGAGGGAATGCGATTGGAAATTGCGATGTGATAGTGTATAGGGGGAATCTCATGGGAAAATCGCAATCGCAAATCGGAAATCGCAGCGGGAGAGGAGTGGGCATATTGTATTGATAACTTGTGATGCGATGGAAGCGGGTGCGATGGAGTATTATAATAGAGAGGCTGCGATAAGTGTTGTCTGATGGTGTAAACAAAAAATTCCTTCAAAACAAATTTAAAGGAATTTCGCACTTTTACATAGGAAAAAATGTTTTTTCATTGAAAAGAGCAGAGTGCTTTAAGGTGGGACCCGAAGGGGAATCGCAATCGCAAATGAGAAGGGGAGAGGGTGCATTGTATAATGGGATTCGCCGATTGCGATGGAGCGATCGGGTGTGTCGAGAAAATTCAATCGCATCGGCAAAACAGAGGACGGGAAGTATGACATAAAACATTGCGATGGGCCGATGCGATGAGGGGCTTTAATAAATAATTTAAATAAAATTATGGCTTTTACAAAGGGAAAAACACTTTTGCTAGGAGTGAGGCAGAAAGGCCTTATGGTGGGACCTAGCCAATCGCAATCGCAATCAGAAAGGGAGCGGGTTTAACAGATAGCGAAGGGAATGCGATTACGGTGGTGCGATGGCTTGTGAGCCGCCAGATCATTGAGAAGATCAACGGTCGGGATATGATTGGAGGGGGTCAATCGGAGGTGACTCAATCGAGAGTCCATGAATTGTGATGCGATGCAATGAATTGGGGGTAAGGGATTGCAATCGGATAGGAGGGATCAGAGATGGCTTAATCGCATTGGAATTTTATGGGTCAATGGGACTTTTGCGATGCAATTGGGCAATCGGTTTAGGGAAAAGGGGATTTAAATGAAAAACTTCAAAATTATATGAAAAGGAAACGTTACAAAGTCTAAGGGATGAATGAGAAAAGGGGTAGGGTTAGGCTTTTGGGGACTTTTGTTCAGTTAGACATATCTTCCAATCCAGAAGTCAGTTTTGGGGGCATGATATATCGTTGGAAAGCTCTTTCCAGGCTCTTTCTGATGGACATACTTGGAACATGATTTTACACTGAAAATACTATGGAAAACACCTTTTGAAACACAAACCTGACAAGGACAACAACTAGTGGAATACTTTTATATCATGACCTAATGGAATGATTGAAAATTTCTTCATAATGGGACACCTAAGATGCACATGCAAATGTGTTTTGATCGCTGGTGGAAGTATGCAACCACTGACACTAACATTGGCTCCAATGGGGATGGTAGCTCCTTGGAGGTGCCAAGAACACTGTAGACCTAGTAGCCTTATCCATTGGGCATGGAGTCAATAGCTAAAAACAAAACTGAACACTGAAAGAAACTTGACTTGACAAACTAACTCAAAAGTGACTCAAAGCTAACTAAGACAAAACTTAAAATTTTAAGCTTGATGGCAGTACATCACTAAGACTCGAGGGATTCAAATCCTGATGACAACCTCCTATGTTTCTTGAAAGCAAATGTGCCATCAGGCGATATCAAAATGCCAATGTAACTAATCAAGAAAAAGTCTCCTTGATTGATTCTCCTGATCAAATCCTCTTGACAACAATAGATATTTGCAACTGGGTGTCCAAAAACGTAGTTGACCATAATCTCCTTCATCACTGAATGCTGCAATAATTACCTTCACTGCTGGCTGCAATAGATTTGCCACTGGATCCTGAAAAACATGAAGATTTACTTCCTGCTGATATGGAAGAAATAAGGTGCCCCTTTCTCTTGATTATGATCTTTATTCATAATGTACCTCAGTAAGAGTGTGTTCCTGGTCTTCAAAAAATTCTGAACAAGTAGGTGAGCAGATTTCCTCTTGAAAAAACATTTCAAAGTGTGAAACATAGGAAGAAGAATCTGTATGGCAGTTCTGAATGCTCTGGTCTTCTGTAGTCTGAATATATTGTTGATTATTTTCATATGATATAACGACCAGATTGTCATTTTTCTTATCATATTCATCATCCATAAGAGAAAACACTTCAGATGTTTCTTGGAATCCAAAACTGACATTTCTATCATCTACCATAGATTCATCCAAAGGAACTTTTTCACTTACTTGAACACAGATCTCATCTTGTTTTTCATAGAGAGAATGGGTTACCTCCTCGTGAAGAATTTTTTCTGATAGGATGGGAACACTTAGGTATATAACTCAGTTTTCTTCATTTGAGGTGACCTCACCAACATAAGTCTCCTTTGTGGGGTCTGGAACAACATACTCTTCATCATCACATTTTAACTCTAGATATGGTTTGACTTTATCATTATCTGAGACTGGAACTTCATTTTCCTGCATACCATCTTTTGTTTTAATCAGATCTGAAATAAAACCTTGTCTTCCATCATTTTCAACTGTATAAAGATCTTCAGCTTGCTGCCCTTGAGAAGTATCCTCTAAGATTTCTGTATGCTGCTGGAATGGATTTTCATACAGGGCTTCCATGATTTCTTCGTCCATGAATTCATCATCTCCATAAAAATTCTCAAGATTTTCAATGAAACTGTTAACATGTTTACAACATTTCTGCACTAATATTAAAGATGGACAAGATTCTTTATACCTTTCAAAGAATATTGTATGAAAATCTTTTAAGCAATAAATACAAGTAGGTGGCAAACTTTCATACCAAGATCGAGTTTCATCTTCTAGAGTAGCCATGAACATCTTCATCAAGCAATCTTCAGGAAAGTCAATCTTTAATCCGCGCACATGCATGTGAAATCTCACTAGATGAAGAGCAACATTGTTACCTTTCACATTTTTGAACATAGGCAAATTCCTTTGCCAATCTACCTTAGGAATTTTGTTTGGGAAACCTGGAATGTGATCTCGGCTTATGGGATCATACCGTCTTGCAACACTTGCCATCTTGAAAATCTTAAAGCTACTGATCTTCCTGCAACAGTGGAGTCACCATGAAGTGTTGATTTTCTGGATCTTTCAGTGAATGGAGTCGTCAAGTGAATGATTCAGCCTTCATATGTATCCAAATGTTGTTCACCATCAGCATTTAGATATAATACTTTGTCATTTTTTACCAGGGAAGATATTACTGGGGTGATAAGTCTTTTGTTTTAAATATATCTCCCCAATGGAGTTGCCAGAAATGTTATCACCTAATTTGAACCTTAGGCTGAAAGAAGGAAAATCAGGGTAACCTCAAACCACGCTTAGCCTTGTAGCTAGCCCTACAAGGTCAGGAGAGGGCTTTCTCCGGGAAAAATATTCAATGAAATATAAGAGTAAACTGATTTTAGGCTAGGTATAATAATTGGAAATGTTTTTATAAATTTCAGGTTTGTATGGAACAGATGGGGCAGTTTGAATCTGGGGAATTAAAACAGAGATACAAAGTATTTCATGGGGCAAGGTAGGCAGGGATTTTAACAATTTAGTTTAAATAATGATGGAATGTTTAATACTGGTGAGGAGCTTAAAAGGGCATAGAAAATGGATCCTTTTCAAACAACATAAAATATCAAATATTGAATGATTTCCCAAGGCAGAGCATTATGCAATGGATTCTACCTTTCTATCTTGAAAGCATTCAACCAGAAATGTGAATGAATGAATGGTGAACATAACAATTAATAGATGAACACAAAGGAAAAAAAAATGCTAAAATCCATACCACAGGAATCCCACAAATCAGAGCTGGATATCTTTATTAATTCCCTGCCAAATTGTTACAAATGGAGCATAGAGCGTCCTCAAATGATTTCCAACTTATTCCACACTTTTCCCCCCCTTTACAATGATGAAGAATTAAATTAAATAGACAGAAATTTGAGGGGAGTAGATCCACAGAAAAAGGAGTTGTTTCACCAGCTCAGAAACTGAAATTCGAACATAGAAAATAAACCAACCAGATGCCCCTGAAAAGAAGGAGGAACAATACATTTGATCATTTGGAGGATTTTGCAGTTGCTCAATCAGAGGAGAAGAAAGACAAAATCGGAACCATATCGTTGCTGTCGTGCTATAATGATCTCTATGTTTATATTTAGCTCTTGGCTTTGACTGTTTGTCTCTGTCTTTACTCTTTGAAGAAATACCAACTTTTGAAGAAAATGCCTTTGAAACCAATAAGAATGAAATTTGCCATTTAATGAAGAAAAATCCCCTTTAGGTGAAAAAAAAGCAAAGGAAAGGATGGTGGGACCATATGCGATCGCAAATTGCAATCGGAGTAGGGGAGGGAGTGTATCACATAACGGAGGGAATGCGATTGGAAATTGCGATGCGATAGTGTATAGGGGGAGTCTCATGGGAAAATCGCAATCGCAAATCGGAAACGCAACGGGAGAGGAGTGGGCATATTGTATTGATAACTTGTGATGCGATGGAAGCGGGTGCGATGGAGTATTATAATAGAGAGGCTGCGATAAGCGATCTCTGATGGTGTAAACGAAAAATTCATTCAAAACAAATTTAAAGGAATTTCACGCTTTTACATAGGAAAAATTGATTTTTCATTGAAAAGAGCGGAGTGCTTTAAGGTGGGACCCGAAGGGGAATCGCAATCGCAAATGAGAAGGGGAGCGTGTGCATTGTATAATGGGATTCGCCGATTGCGATGGAGCGATCGGGAGTGTCGGGAAAATTCAGTCGCATCGGCAAAACAGAGGACGGGAAGTATGACATAAAACTTTGCGATGGGCCGATGCGATGAGGGGCTTTAAGAAATAATTTAAATCAAATTATGGCTTTTACAAAGGGAAAAACACTTTTGATAGGAGCGGGGCGGAAAGGCCTTATGGTGGGACCCAGCCAATCGCAATCGCAATCGGAAAGGGAGCGGGTTTAACACATTGCGAAGGGAATGCGATTGCGATGGTGCGATGGCTTGTGAGCCGTCGGATCGTTGAGAATATCAACGCTCGGGATATGATCGAAGGGGGTCAATCGGAGAACTTTTTTTCATTAAAAATAGTCTTAACACATTGTCAAAGTCAACCAATCTAACCCATTGGGTGATGGGGATATAACCCATCACTTTGCATGGAACTGAGATTTGGGGCCCTAACCTTGGTTGTAGACAATGGTCTTTCATCTAGAGGGTCTATACTTGTGCTTGAACACCTTATTTGGTGCAAAAGTATTCATAAAGATTCATCAATTGATATTTCATCATCATATACATAAATTTATATGTCGTTTTATATACATGCACATAATCAATCTTCCTAAAACATGGTTGATCTTTGTATGCCTTAGACCATTAAATGCCACAAATCATAGTGAGATGTGCGTGAGTGTGGATTGAGTAATCACATTGCGGGAATACTAATATGCATCACCTATGTATATCGAAAGAAGAAAGGTGCATTGTAGAATGCATGTGGGGTCATAAGAGAGACATGATGTCAGTATGCTAGGGATATAAATATAGAGGGGTATAAAAAATGTTAATAAAAAAATGGATACTTACAATATCTAGTGGAAGTAGGGGTTTTTTAAATTGGGGAAATGTACTGGGTTAGTATTGGTAGGGGGTTAAATAAAGAGATTTTTAGAGGTATTTTCCAATATGTAGTCAAATTAAGGGTACTGTTTAGTATGCCACGAACACACGTGCTATGTCAAAGGTTCATTGAGTGAAGCTCCCGTGGTACCACCCGACCATAGATTGGGCTGAACCAAATCTTTCTTTCAGCCAATCACCCCCGTGCTATATTCCAAGAATGAATGTGGGACTCACAACAAAAATGACCATGCTTCTAAGACATTACCACATATCCCACCAAAACCGGTCAAGGATTTCTAGGCTCGAAGCAAGCACTTATACAACTAGGCTTTACCGTATATCCTGTCATATACTAGTCAAGGATTCCTAGGCCCAAACAAGAAACATACACTACAATATTTACCAAAATCCCACCATTACTGGTCCAGGGATCACTAGGCCCTAAACAAGCATGGATGCCTCTGGATATCTCCACCTAAATCGTGAGGAGTTTTCCCATCTCCACCCTTAGGCTTTACCGCACATCCCACCTTTGCCGACCCAGGGATTTCTAGACCTTTGGGAATTTTTCCTCAGACCACCCCACTCAGTTTTGAAACCATCCGACAATCCAGCTCAACCAAGTAAAAGAACCCCATCACACCATGGCTAGCCGGAAATAGCAAGGCAAGGTGAAAAGCACTCTCACACCTGGAAAAACTAATGCCAATGACAACAAGAGAACCAAATACGCACATGCATATACCATGCATGCCCAAAACTATGAGGGAAATCATACATGCAACTCGATACCTGCAAGTAATCCCATTGTAGCATCTTGATCCAACTCTTCCTTGCTTGATCCTTGCTTTCCCTGTCCTTCCTTTTCTTTTCTTGATCCAATGCCAGAGTGCTCCAAGAATGCTCTAAGTGTGCAAGAGTATGAGAGAGAGAGCTCCAAAATTGAACTGCCAAAAGTTTTGAACTGATCCTCAAAAGCATTTTTATCACCGAGTCCTCTAATTTCTTCATTTTCTTCTATTTTCCGTCATTTTTCTCCTCACATGCAACGTGTGACCGTTCACCTCCATTTTCTCTTATTTTCCATCTTTTTCATAATTAAAATGCCAATTAATGCCTCTTTGCCTTTTCAAAGCCTTTGATAATTTCCCTTTAGCCATAATAAACTAAATAAATACCCACTAGGATGTTTTGCCCAAAATTTAGCTTGGAATACATGTCCCATGACCTTGGTATTATTTTTGCCTTTATTACGTGGATTTTAAACCCGCGGCTGTTACAGTTACGGTGCTAACTTTCTAACATTGGTTGGAATAGTGGTTATTGTGTTGGAGTATTGGCTCATTGTCTTAGTTTGTTTTGGTTAATTAGCTCTCTGGTCCCTTCAGGCGTCGGTCGAATTGTGTTTTCTTTGTCCTTTGCCTCATGATGCTTGCCCTTCAATAATGGATATGACAATAATTCATGGGTTGGAGTTTTGGTTATTTACCCTAGTTTGGTTTGATTTTATTGCTCTTCGTCTAAAAATTAAAAAGGATTTTGACTGTTGTCATAGTCCAGTTATATGTGGTCAATGCTTTGTAGTGTTTACTTCTTGATGGAGGGGTTGTGTCATGTCCCTGAGTTGTTGCGAGATTGCAAATTTACCAAAATTGTCCCCCTATTGTATGGTTTTTAGGTGACGACTTGTTAATACTCAGGTAGGGTTTTCATGAAGGTATATTTTGGCCCTTTTATGGTTTTGGAGGAAGGGGTTCTTGTTTTTCTTGTTCATAGTGTTCATTGGCAGCTGGTCACATGCCTCCTCGACAAAGGATGAGTTGCAGGATGGGTAGAGGAAGTAATGTTGACACAAAGAGATGTTGTCCTTTTGCCTATGACTTAATGGCCACCTTCTTCGATGTCGTTCCTTTAGAAGTTTGAAAAGAGATTTTATTGTTGGAAAGTAAAGAGGTTGAGGGTCGCCATTATCACTCAGATTTTTAGGTGATGGGCGATGATTTGAAATGGATTCCAAACCTTGGCAAACCTCGGAAGAAACAACTTTGTTATCTCAACTCGCTAGCCTTACACCAACATATGGCTACTTTGTTTCAACTAGTACTTAAAGATAAAAAAGTTGAGACCTATAATCTATTTTCTTCCCTTGAAGATGTCAAAAGATTGTTTTGCAACCTACGGTACTGTTTCGATAGTGTGGACTCCTAATTGGCTCGCGTTGAAGGTTTTCTGGTTAGCGACTCTGCCTCCAAGGACCTTACTGATCCTCCAATTGATCATGTACAAACTCTTATTATTATTTCCTATAATCAGGATTAGGGATGGTAGAATTCAGAGTTTTTGTTGTTATTTTTAGTTTAAGTGGCTCATGGCTACATATAGTATGATAATCCACTTTTTCTCAACATGTTTTGTAGACCTCAAGCGTGGAAATTATGTTTTATTGTCACCTGTTCGAGATTGTATGAATATTTATGGTCTTGTCGATGGTGGAGAGAGTATCTAGGGTGGCTCTTCAATTGGTCTTGCTGTACATGCTCTAGAAGTGGAGGATTCCCATTGTTGTTGTCAATATTATGCTTACCTGGTCTTTTGTTGGTGGTTTATGTTTATGTTTTCATGACCCTTGGGATTTGGTGCTAGCATCAAAGTATACTCTGTTTCCTCTCATTTTATGGGCACCTGTAACTTGAATTTTGCCAATTGAAGCTTGTTTCAAAATATGCTTTCAACTTGGCTTGTTTTGGGATGGATGAGTATGTTCGCCTCTGAGAAAGTGGTTACTCTTTTCATGATATATGGAAGATGTGGTTTTGTGTAGAGGACACTCAAGAAGACTATGATTTACTAATGTTTCCCTCTGTCAAAGGACACTCTTTTCTAGGTTTAGAGCTCTATTTTCTTCTCATTTTCAAGGCAACTATCACTGAAGCACATTCATTTTCAGTTTATGTGTACTCTTTCTCTAGAATTGTCTCATTTTATGAGGGGCCCAAACTCTCGATGCAAATCTTTAGTTGTTGTTGAAATGAGACTATGTTATTGTTGTAATGGTGTTTTTGTGGTTTTGGGATCTTGTGATCGTTGGCAAAGCTAGTGCTTTTAGAAGTATATAAATTTGATGTTTAATCTATCAATGTAAATCTCATATTTTGATATGAATATAAAGTATTTTAATTTACAGAAAAGATATGGAGTAGAGAACAATAACTTCATCGTCGCTATGGATAAAACTTCAAACTAATCACACTATTTAGCTTGTTTATAAATTTTAAAACAATATGCAATTTATATTGGAAGAAAATAGTTGAAGGTTTAGTTATCTTTGTTTTTGCAAAAGCCAAGCCATGCAATAATACATTTGTCATTTTTGATGTGAAGTGATTAGATAACTCAAGGAAAAGTATAGTTAAAATTAAGGCCATCTTATAAAGTTTATTGAGATAAAAGAAGAGAACTTTCACTTTTGCAAGCCATAAAACAATACATTTGTCATTTTTAATGTGAAGTGATTATATAACTTAGGAAAAAATATAGTTAAAATTAAGATCATCTTATAATATTTATTAAGATAAATGAAAAAAATTTCATTTTTAAAAAATATAAACATATGCTATCATTTATTTTAAAATATTGAATATAAAATTTTAAAATATTAAATATAAAATTGATTGTTGATATTAATTTTAAAATATAAAATAAAAAAATAAAAAATAATTCATTTTAATATTATTATTTTTATAATAAAATTAAAATAATTCATAATTTAAATAATTTAAATCACTTGATAAGTTATAAAAACTAAAATTAATAACATTACAAATATTTTGAAATAATGTCGCTTTTTAATATTATAAAAATATTAAATTAATTAATTTGTCAATTATTGTTTTTTATTTTTCAAAATCCTACTCATACTTATACTTTCGAACAATTCTTTTTACACATTTCCAAAATACAGAAATAACGATAAAATATTAATTAAAATATACTACCTTTATCTAACCTCATTCGTCCATTTCCAATATACACTCGGAACAATAAAATAATAATAATTAGGGATGGGAATTCAACTAATTGAACAATTCAAAGCACCGCACAATTGTCCGATCGCGGGTTTGCTAAAATAAGTAATTTCATGGAATCTCGATCTAATCCATTTAAATTGGGTGCCCTTTTTAGCTCCCTATCAATCTCTGTTTGGGTTCTACGAGCATGCAAGTCGCTTAAACACTCCGGCTGTGAGTCGTGCTAAGCGCTCGAGATCAAATTCCATAAGACCGCGGCGCTGCGATCCACTCCCGTGTGACGTCCCGCCAGTACGCTCGCACGGCTCCGCTCTTTCGTCGCCTCTTCATCCGGTCTGAATTTCAATGAAAGAAGTGGAAAAATACCCAAAAATTCGCGCGACGACATATTTCAGAAATCGGGCAGAAGACGAAGCAGAAGATCTCTAAGAAGCCCTCGAATGGTCATCGCACTTGCAAAAGCAGGCGTATAGATTGCAGGGATGTTATGCAGGCGAGCAAGCTGACCCTAGCTGAGGCAACCCACCCATCACAGGTGGTCAAGGTGTGGTTAGATCCCAACTCAGAATCTCTGGCCTTGATGCTTTCGGATTCATCATGCCTCCTGTATTCTTTGAAGTCTCCGTCTTCTACAGCAACCAAAGTCCCGGCTCCCACATCAGACGCGTGTTTTCTGCGCCTGATAAAGCCACGGCCGGCCAACAGGCCAAAAAAAGCCGCGGGAGCCGTCGTTTTTATGTCCGCAATGCCCGATCGCGCTGGATCCCGCACTGTTCTGAGGGCCTGGCTGGTGCGACAGAGCTCGGCTTCAAATCCGGGTTCGAGTTCGGGTTTTAGCCGTGCGGGTATCGAGGTGAGGGCTTCCAAAGGCTCTGAGGGGTTGACAAAACTTGGGATTGTGGAATTGGTACACGGATTTTCGGTGAAGATCGCGGCGTCGGTGAATGTGTTGTGTCTGTATTCGGCTTCTGAAGGGAAAATATGGGTCATGGCTGCCAAGCTCAAGGACGAGCAAGGGACTTTGAAATTGAAGGGAGAGGGTTTTGAACCTAGGAATCTGGTATGTATTAGTTTGATTAAGTGCTGTGTCGTCGATTGCAATGGCCCTGTTTATTCAATTCGGCTTTCGCTTCAACATATGTTGCTGGGGCAGGACAATGGGGTTAGAGTTTGGCCCCTGCGGCCTCTGGTCAAGGGCAAGCAGAAGAAAACTGTACATGACAGGGTTGCCATGTGCGAAAGGATCGTAGATGAAGTGTCGCTGAATGGGGGCAGAGTTGGGGATTTGGATCAGAGCAATTCGCAGTTGATTTCTGCGGAAATTGTGACAAAGAGCATCGAGGGCGAGACCAAAGCCACTGAATTGCAAGTGGAAGTTGTTCTGAAAAAAATGGATAGTGTCCGGGATGATACAATTTTTTCGAGTGGCCGGTGCAATGGCGGTGAAATGGCTGTTGCTGATATTGTAAAAGGCGTAGACTTTAGCAAAGCCTGCAAAAAAGAGCTCAACGGTTCAGCGTCTGCAGATTGTCCAAAGAACATTTTGGTCAGGGGATTGGATTATGGTGAAAGAGGGCCAGATTTCAAGGGGCTTCTTAGAAATGGAGTGATAAGGAGTGTCAATGGAAGCGTTTTAAAAAACAATGGCGAAATATGGTCAAATTCTGCAGGGGCCCGTTGCAATGGAGAAACACTTGGTGTTTTACATCAGGAGTCAATACAGCGGGGGATCTTGGCATCTGGTGGTAAAGGATCTGTAGATGCTGTAGCCAATTGGGTGGATGGTATTAGATGCAACTGCACCAATTCTAAAATTGCGTGTACAGGTTTGGTCCAAGGAACAGAGGCCTTTCCTAATGTGCACATCAATGGAACCGCAGAAAGGGGAATTGAAGTCGGTAAGTCTAAGATTGCTCTTTTTGTGGATATCGAATTGACCTGCATATTTCCTTCTTTTGCTGTCAAATATTTAATATTGGCTCAGTTCATTTCCACTCTCGAGACGAGTTGAAGTTGGTTTCTCTGGAATTGTTCTGTTTACGGTGATTAAATGGATCTGCAATTTTGTCTTGTATTGTCCAAGGCTAAAAATTGTTCAAATTCAATTAAAATTTAGTTTATCCTGATTGTTGGATGGATATAGCTATATTAATTTATTAAATGCTTCTGTCGTGTTGCTTTGTTCTTTTTAATGTCTAAATGGAAGCTTGATGAAAATAAACCTTCGGGTAGTGCCTGCTTAGAAATCGTGGAGCCACAGGGCAATCAAATGGCCCCCCTTCTGTATGTAAGCGAGGCAGCCTTGTGAATGTTTGCTATGCACCATCTTTTCTTTAGAATGCCCGACATTCCTTCCTGCCTGTTGGATCAGCCATTTTAGTGAAGATGCCTTTCCAACAAGAACTCTGCAATCCTGTAATTCCACACAATATTCCTAGCTACGGTGATTTTGTGGCAAACCATGTAAAATATTTTTATTTAATTAGTGCATGAATTACCTGATCCCTAATCACTGCACTGTAATTTTTTTTTTGTCAGATTAGTATATGATTTACTTGATCCCTAATCACTAGATTGTTATAAAGATTCAACCAAAAGAAGAGTTACAATAAATATTTCCTGTATGTTTTGTACAATTTTTGGGCCTGCCTTAAGATTTATGACGATGCAGTCTCATGGGCATTTAAATATCTCTTTGTATTTGCATCCCTTAAATCTCAAAGGCAATACGACTTTGCTGATTGCTTTCATATCTGCTGACAGTTCAGTGTTAGGGAATAGCTGTATTGTGAGTAAATACTAAATAGTTCTGATATCTGATTTTTTTGAGCAGGAAACCTTGTAAATAGTTCTTTGCATGAGTGTGAAGCAAAGTTGCTTGCTTCTAAAAGGAGGAATGGCCAAATATGTCAAGGTAGGCTTGCCTTAGATGAGTGGTATGCTCAACAGCAGCTTTCGCAGCTGTCATATATGTCACTCTCATCCTCCTCGGCATCATCATCATTATCTGGGCCACTTGCTCCTCATTCAGTGTCAGGTTCTGCTTCAGCTTCCTCATTTAGTAATTTTCCATCAGTTATGGGAAGCAAACAGCCCATAGAAGGGACTATTTATTCTCCCGTCTCCTCTTTGCCCACTAAGAGTAGATCCTCCTTAAAAGTGAGGGATACCTCAGGAAAGGGAAGTTCTTTTTTTGTGCCTTTCAAGGATGCAAACAGGGAAGGTGACATGTCATCCCAACAATTAAGGAAGCCGTTAAGGGCAGTCTGCATACATACTCTGAGCCAAACGAGGTTTGTGGTATTGGATTCAATGGGAGACATACATATTCTGAGCCTGCACAATCTGGTATCTACTGGGGAGGGTCAGAAAGAACAAGATCGTGATGTTGCTGTAGATAGTTGTTTGGGACCTTTGAAGTGCCCCATGAAAGTTAATATGCTTGCAGTTTTTCCGGAGGTGTCATCATTTGGTAAGTGCTACTACTGTTACCCTTTCCATTAAATCTAGCAATAACATACTAGTACCATCACTTATATTCTGATGAAACTGTTTCAGCATCGCAAAAGCTCTGGGTATCAGACGGTCGCCATTCCATTCACTTACTGTCATTTCCTGAAGTGGATGCGTCTCATTGTGAGGCTGACAATGCTATTGCTGACAAGAAGTCCCTACAGCTCTCAGGTTTGTCTGTACAAACTCAATGACTAAAGTGATGTTGGTTATTTTTTTTGAGGAACATGCTTGTAGTCACAGTCTTAATATCTTAGTTAACATGCCAGTTCTGTATTTTTCAATGTATCTATGAAACGAGTTAAATTTTCATAGAGAACACTCAGTTATAGAGTTGACTGATGCCATTGAGTTAAATGTTTGGGACAGTGGTAAGAAAACATTTTCTTTCATTTCCAGGAATGATGGATAAGACAATATGATTTTCAATGGAGAGAAGAAGATTGAAGTGCATTTCCTTACCAATGCTAATTTGATGTTTTATTTCTTTGGAAGCCATTCAAAGTTCTCAAATGGTGCTACAGAGGCTAAAGATATTCTGTTGAAAAAGATGGAATATGCATTCACTAAGATTTGTATTGGGTGTTGTGGCAGTTGACCAAGCAATGTTTCTCAGTGAGCCTGTTCGTGCCATATCTGCAATGTCTGTAAATGCAACATTGGTATTAACACAAGGTAGGAGGCAACATTACTGATTACTGGCAGTAGGTTTAGGATAGACCCAATTATTTCAAGATTTATTGTTAGCTTTTCATACTATATGCATTTAAGTACTAGCCCCATTTAATTATTGGTTGGTCTTCTGATTTGATCTTTCTTGTTTTGCAGGAAGTATTACTGCATATTCTGTACCTGGAAGTTGATACCTCATTATTAATTGCAGTAAATGGTAAGTATGGAGTACATTTGTTGTCTCAGTGAACTAGTTTTTAATTAGTATACGATGGTGTTTTCCTTAAGTTTTAGTGGTTCACTTCTTTATTGATTTTTATTTTTGACATTGTTTCCTTTGAAAGCCAATTCAGATATATTAATACCACATTCTGAAAAAATCCTGGATGTCCTTTTGGAACATATTTTAGTAGTTGAGCATGTACTTTTTATTAAATGCTTCACCGACCAGTCATCAGGACAGAGGAATATCTGGACAAGAAACTATTGTTGATTTTGTAAAGATGAAAAAAATCAATAGTAGTGACAGCGATAAGCTTCTGTCATAAAAAAACTAGGACATGATAAAAGAATATATTACTAATTGTGACAGATGCTCAAAAGGGGTGTGAAAAGCTCTCCACATGGTCAACATATTGATTATGGACATGCTCCAGTTGCTTCTTTATCTGAATTTGCAGAAAATCCACGAAAATTCTGATCTGCTTGAATTAACAAATCTGAAACTAACTTGTAACCCAAGACACAGAATTTTCTCTACCCAATTTGCAGCGGAATGAGAACAGAAATAACAGTCACACTATGAAAAAACACAATTTTTGTAGGGAACCCAACTGGAAAACACTCTGCTTGATTGACAATTTTATTGATAGAAGAATGAGCAATAGATCTGTTACAACACAGTCCTGTTTTAATAAAGAAAACAACTTATTCTCCCTGCTAGTCCTTAATTTGAAACACCTTGCAAGAATGCTGATCCTGATTCTTCCTTTCTGCCTGGCTGAGCTCCTATTTCCTTGCGCCGATTTCTCCTAAATCTTAGCACAATCGAGGCTCATGTAACTCATCCATTCTCAATTTAGAACTTGAGACTCACTCTCTTGTCTTTTTCCAAAGATAACTCGCACTAGGAGACAACAGCTGAGCCTCCCACTCCAGCACATCAGTCAAACTGTTTCATGAATTGTCCTAATTTATAGGAATTTGTGCATGCTAAGGAAAAATTGCGTCTGGTCTCTTTGACTAAGGCACAAGTTAAAGGACCTTTCTCGCTACTATTTAACAGAATTGTCAGAAATCTTGTGTCTGGTCATATGGAAAGCTGAATAGAAAATGAGCTTAGGATATTCATTAATATCACATCTCATGTTTACGTTCACTGCAGTCATCAGATGGTCAAATTATTTCCCATTTCTCTTAAAGACCCCTGCATATCTCTGTACATAATTACAACTGATGCAAGTGCAAATTATTTCCATTTCCTCGTGGTTCTGATTTTCAAATTTGACAACTCTAATCTCTTTCCAATTCTGGCCTTTATCTGAGAACCTATTGCGAAGTCAATTAGAGCTTATCTTTAAGCTAAGTCACCTGGATCAAGTTCGTGTTTGGAAATATTGGAAGTTTGGCAAAAATTCGGCAGTGCAAAATTATGTAATAGAAATTGGCATGAAGTTTGAAAAATTATATAATTCAAATTTTAAAAATATATATGATAAAAATTTCATGCATTCTTTGAAAGTACATGATAAAAAAGAATTGCATGCCAACATTAAACATATGTTTCAAAAAGATGCTTTCTTGTTCAAAATTTAAAACACGTGGAGATCCACAATGGACACCTGAAGTCCAACATCTAAGAACTGGTATATCTAGAAGCCTAAAGCATATTCCGAGTTTATTCCATTTTTAAAGTTCCACCCTGTACTTGTGCTGAATGGTGCAGAGTGCCTTCTAGCCTTGTGAAGACGTTTTTTTGATGTTTTGGGTAGCCTCGGGAGTTCTCACACGTGGGGCAAGTGGGCTAAGTGATGGGGCTTTGCACCCATAGACCCATGGTATTATGATAACCAATGGTATAGACCCATGGAATTGAACCCTTTGTCAAAGTATAAGTACGAGGGTGAATGATTCTTTCTTATGGTTGGCAAGAAAGGTGTCTCGTGGAGCAGGCCGAGTAGGCCTTAGATCTGTGGAGGGCCAAGAGGGCTTGTGGTAGGTCTTAGATTTGTGGAGGGCCGAGAGAGCTTGTGGTAGGCCTTAGATCTGTGAAGGGCTAAGAGGGCCTATGGTAGGTTAGCAGGAGCACAAAGACGTATAGATGCAAGAGACATTGAGAGAGAGCTTTAGTTGTGTCGAGTTCAAGGATAGATCACTAAGCAACAAGAGAGATCCAGTTCAGCCAAATCGAGGACAAATATAGAGCTTGATCCATTGGATCAGATCTAGCGTAATTGTTGTATTTGTAATTTCTTCGAGGGCCATTATTTCAACAAGGGAGCTCGAGTAGGTTTTGAGAAGAATTAATGAACTATTGATTGGGCATAACTTGTGTGTAATATGTTGATGGGTGTGATTGAGATTGATTGTGCTCCATTGCATGCTTAAGTTAAAGAAACTAGTCGTGCTTTTTGTTTAGTAGATTTGAGATAGACTATTAGGAATAATTGCCATGTGCTTTATGGTGTTAGAGCTTAAACTTTGAACTAATCTTTGAATTGCATAAGCCAGGTTTGTACAGGATTGTCGGGGTAGGTTTCGCCTCATTCGAGGCAGAATTTTTTTGAGGAAGAGGTTGAAAGTTGTACGATGTATGGAGGCCAAGATTGGTGAAGGAAAAAGGTGTTACGTCAACCCAAATAATTGAATGACGACCCATAATGATTTTAAGTTAAAAAAAAGAAGAAAAAGTAAGAAGAGGCGATAAGACATTGAGCCGCCTATCGTAGTGGCCAATAACCATAGACTAGATGTCAGCGCAAATGATCAATCAAGGGAAAGGATGACAACTTAAGATCACTCTGGTCAGGGTGGTTGACAAATAACAAAGGTGTCAGGTGTCAGGTTGTGGACGAGGGGTTGCATGGAGATCGAGCTTTGGTAGGGCGCTGTGGCCATTGGATAGAAAGGACAGGAGCTTGGGCGAAGTGTTGTGGTAGGGTGTGGAGGTCAACAGATTGCAAAATAGGCTGAAGAAAGTGGGTGTCAGGTCGAGATGCAGTTGCTAGCTGTAGGATGTAGCTTTGGGATGTTGAGAAACTAGTTTGCAAAGTAGTTGTTGTAGGGGAACTAACTGCGATAGGTAGTACAATGCGAGCAAACTGAGTGCAACATTGATCGATGATGGTAGAGGTGAAGGAATGTTTTTGACGTGGGTGGGTTGGCAGGGGCATTGGGCTAAGATATGGGTGGCGACACAGGTTCACAAGTTTGTACAATAGGCGAAAATAAATCGAGGTAGGGTTGTGGTGGATGAAAACCACTAGGCGACACCACTTAGACACCAATGAGAGCTATCGACAACGAAACAGGGCCAAGTTGAGAGTGCGGGTAGAAGAGAGCCATGAGAACAAGGGAGGACAATTGTGTTATTTTTCGACAATGCCATGCAGATTGTAGGACAATAGTTACGAGAAGCCACAAAGTAACTGGGTAGGGGATTTGCTGTGACCAACACAAGTCGACAGAGTTGGTAGCAATCGAGAGGGCCACTAGTAGAGATTGTTCAGAATTATGAGGTTTGCCAACAACATTGGTAAAGGTTAGCCCTTGGAGGGAGAGAGGGAGACCGTACTAGTTGAGGGTTTGACAGTAATGTTAGAGAGACCTAGCATTGGGAGCTACATGATGGAGAATGAGGCTTGGGACATTGTGCAAGAACTAGAGGGTAAGCCAGTTCCAAATGGTTCTTCTAGAAGTACCTTCCTTGCTAAGAGGGAGTGTTAGAGTTTTTAGATTGAGTAGATACTTCTGTGTAGGTCTAAGTGTTCTTGTGATAGGAGAAGGGTTGAGAAGGGAGGACTGAAATGGTTAGAGGACTGAGATAGCCATTGGAGATCCAAGTGAAACTTGGAGTGAAGGTCAAGCTGAGACTTGGAGGGAAAAGAAAGCCTACGATTTGGAGTTAGAGGGAGTGAGTAGGCTCAGGAAGGAGTCAGGCCTTTAGAGGGAGTGAGCAAGCTCATGAGGGATTCAATGTTTAGGAGTTAGTAGGATTAGAGGGAGTTGAAAACTAAGAGGAAGACAACCTTCAGGGTAAGCCAGTTCCAGATGGTTCTTCCAGAAGTACCTTCCTTGCTAAGAGGGAGTGTTAGAGTTTGTAGATTGAGTAGATACTTCTGTGTAGGTCTAAGTGTTCTTGTGATAGGAGAAGGGTTGAGAAGGGAGGATCGAGATAGCCATTGGAAATCCAAGTGAAACTTGGAGTGAAGGTAAAGCTGAGACTTGGAGGGAAAAGAAAGCTTGCGATTTGGAGTTACAAGGAGTGAGTAGGCTTAGGAAGGAGTCAGGCCTTTAGAGGGAGTGAGCAAGCTCATGAGGGATTCAATGTTTAGGAGTTAGTAGGCTGAGACATGTAGGGGCACAAGACGGTGAGAGAGGTTCTCTCAAGTGAGCAAGAGATCTGCATGAGTAATATTGTTGGTTTGCTATGAGTGAGATACTTAGTTGTGTCGGGTCTGAGGTAAGAGCACAGAGCAACAAAAGAGATCTGGATCAATCAGATTGAGGACGAATCTAAGGTTTGATCTGTTGGATCGAATCCAGGATAATTGTTGTATATGTAATTTCCTCGAAGGCCCTTATTCCAATAAGGGAGCTCGTGTAGGTTCTGAGAAGAATTTAATGAAGAATTGTTGATTGTGCAGAACTTGTGTGTAGCATGTTGATGTGTGTGATTGAGATTGGTTTTGCTTCTGTTGCATGCTTAAGTTAAAGAACCTAGTCGTGCTTTTTATTTAGTAGTTTTGAGATAGACTGCTAGGAATAATTGCCAAGTTGCTGGGTTTATGCAAATTTAATATTTTTTAATGTAAAAGATTCCTAAGTTTTTATTTTTTTGATGAAATGCACATTACATGAAATCCTTTGGGCACTTGCTATTATTCCATGGATGGTACCTATTGTAAATCGACTGGTTGTATCATTGGCAACCTAACTTGGTAAAGACATTGAGTGAGGCTCGTTGTTGCAAAATCTAGCAAGTCTTGTAGAGGGGCACCCTACAAGGCAAACACTAGATCAGGTGACAAAAAATGGTAGTGGTCCACTGTCACCACAACCACTACCCCCTGCTCTCTATGGATTTTCATCGATGTGAAGAGTCTTGATATATAGGTCACCTACAAGAGATATTATAGGCTTAAAGGTTCAAGGTGACACAATAGGCTTTTAAAGGATGGCTCAACTTAAGCACAAGGCTCAAACAATGATGAAGAGGCGATTCACATCACTTAGGCCAATCTAGGACATTCTAGACCTAGGGCTTGAATAATAACATGCAAAATGGGATATGCTAAGGTCAAGGTGCCAAGGAAAAGGTTCCCAGAAATGAGTATTACCAATTAGATGGAATTTGAAACCTTCAGGAAGCTCTCAAGTTGAAGCTTAGCCAAGCTAGGGTTTAACTTAGGGCAAAAGAAATTTTGGAGACAAATGGAGAGATTAGCCCGGAAAGGAATGATATTGAGGCCACCATTTCTGCTCTTGATGTTGAATCCTTCTAATGCCAATACCTCCCCTCCCATGCAATTTCGCGCTAAGCCCTAGTTGGGCTACTTTCCCTTAAGAGGGTTGAATTTAGAGAGAAAGGAAGAGTGAAATTCAATTATGGATAAGGTAAAGGTTGATCACGTATTAGACAAGGCCAATGCCTATTCCTTGGGTTGATGGAGTTTATGGGATTGATAGATTAGCCAAGTCTTGCAAAGGAGTAAGGATATTTTGATGCCCTAGCACAAAACCCTAACTATTGCCTTTGTGAGGGACCAATATTCATTAGGAGAGCTAATTCAAAAGTTCACCAAGGGGATTTCGATTGACATTTCATTCATGAGCAATACATACAATGATGATATCTAGGCTCCATGTAATTGATCTTCAACAATAATTGGTACAATAGAAAAAACCCTAAATTACAAATACATTCCATACATTAGACATAAGATCAAAATTTCATCAATAAAAGACTCACACTTCTCCAAAGCCAAGACAACAGCTCTAGTAAACAAAATACTCCATAGATCACATCTCTTTAAATATACAAGAAGCTTGAAATTCTCTAAGGGAGGCTGAATTAGAACAAGCGATGATGATAAAATGAAATGATCCTCTTCTTTATTTATATGAGGAGGATGAGTCCTAATATTAGCCTAAAAGACCCTACTAACAAGTCAAATCACAAGAATCCTTCGGTTACAGACCAACCCACTACCTTTCGATTATAAGTGCAAAATAAACCCATATGTGTGAGTTGCTAGCCTTCTAGGGTTAATGTCATGCATAAAATGGCCTCTAAATGCCTTGTCCAAGTGCTAAGAGGTACCACATGTGATGTAGAAGCATGTAAACATGTAAAAATCATGATTTGAGGGTTGGCGCTCAAATCCACCTCAATTGTTCCTTGTGGTCCTAAAATCCAGCTGGGGCACCACAAAGTGGTCTCGAAATGTGTCCATCTTTGCTCCAACGTTGAGGGCTTTCCAAGTGCTATTACCCCTTTAAAGTCTCTAAAGGAGAGATCGTCTTCATTTAGGCCCTGAATTAGCTGCCATTCCTCATAAGGTGTTAAGGTCGGCCTGGCGGTATGTTGGGTCTAGGGGTGTCATCCGAAAGAATCATCAAATCCAATGCAAAGTGGCTGAACGTCCTAGGTGCAAGGAGTGCTCTAGTACATGTGTGACATGCTGGTGCTACTAGGAGGCCCAAGAGTCTTAATGCTTCACTTGATAGTGCCAATATACTTATTTGATGGCATGGGTACCTATGGATAATATGCCCAGGACATGGGCTGTTGAACCACTTGACAATCACAACAGAGATTCTAGTGAAAACAATTAGTCATCAGGGACCAAAATCATTATTGCATCTAAGTGCACCAAGTTTGAGTGTCATGGGCTATTTAATATTTCAAATAAGGATTCCTTTCCAAAATCACGACCTTGAACTTGTAATAGTGTTTCCTCCCTAGGTAGGAGTGCCTAAAGGAGAACCCTATTACCCTATTAGGTGAATCCAACCCTTAAGGGCAAGTAATGTTTCCTCAATCCTCCCTTCAATTGATAGGTGTTAGTGAATAATAATGAAGACTTCATGGCCAAGTGCCATGGTCAAGGGACTAGCTGATGGGGATCCACATCCTGAGTGTATAGGTGTGAGGAGGGCGCGATCATGGGAGCAATCAACCATTGTTTTTCCACCCCATTCGTGCGCCTTTTACTTTTGCTTGATTTTTTCTTTGTATTACTGCTCATAGCTCAAGGGTTAGAGCTTGCTTTGAATGATACAACAATGGTATTACCCCTCAAGGACGAGTCATTTCATTGCTTATTAGGGTGGGGACATGCAAGAGTTCCTTTTGATGATGTAATGGAGCAACATGTGCTCAGGAATTGGTTGATGGCCATAATGAGTGAGGTAGAGCTCATCCTAGGTTTCTTCCTATGTGCTAATGTGTACGTGCCTAGCTATCTTTTGCATTTTGATTTTTCTTCTTTTGTTTTGCTTGTGGCCATAATATGCTCTTTCTGTTTCTTTTAGCTACTTCAACCTCCTAAGACAGTTTCTAGGCCCTACCCAAGTATGAGGATGTGTGGGTGTGAAATCCCAAAGAACTAATGTTTAGTTGAACCAAAATAATGGATGTGAGATAAGAGCTTGTAATGTACGATGGAAAGTGTTAAGTGTGACATAGGGATAGATGGAACTATGCTATCTCAATCAAGGCTTCCCAAGTAGTTCCTCTCCTATACCCATTGGGCCATTAGGGGAGGTCACTTTGGATTAGGATCGAAGACTAACCCCCCATTTAAGGTGAGAGATCAAGATCATGGTCAAAACCCATCCTTATTCCAGGTCACCCTATAGTCCATAACAAATGAACAAATACAAATAAGCTTAAGCACATGATTACAAAATGATTAAAGTCCACATGCTTATGTCAGATAGGTGAGAAGCATATGGCTAATGCAAGTGGCGGAGAAAATGGCATATCATTAGCTAGTGGTGATTATTAGGGGCTGTTGGTTGCATGGTTGACTATTTGGCTATGAAGAATAGGAGAACAATTTTCTCCTATAGGGTCACCTGTTTTGGTGGGTAACAAGGCCCATAATATCTAGAGAGATAATCGACCCAGGGACTTGACCATGTGGTCTTTTGCTTGTGCTTCATAACATTCAACCACTTGAGCTAACTCACTGGGCTACATGACTT